>SZWC01003074.1:110246-126686 GCA_023375785.1 Penium margaritaceum
GTCTCTGTCCTCTCCCTCTCTCCCTCTCTCCTCTCTCTGTCTCTCCCCTTTTTCCTCTCCCTCTGCTCACTCTCGCTTTTTCTCCCCATTCCCTCTCTCCCTCTCTCTCTCTCTTTTCTCCTCCCTCTCTCTCTCTCCTCCTCCTCCCTCTCTCTCTCTCCCTCTCTCCCTCTCTCCTCTGCCTCTCTCTCCTCCCTCTTCCCCTCTCTCTCTCTCTCTCCTCTCTTTCTGTCTCTCTCTCCTCTCCCTCTCTCCCTCTCTTTCACCCTCTCCTCTCTCTCTCTCTCTCCCCTCTTTCTCCCTCTCTCTGTCTCTCTCTCTCTCTCTTGTCTCTCTCAGTCTCTCTCCCTCTCTCTGTATCTCTCTCTCCCTCTCTCTCTCTCTCCTCTCTCCCTCTCTCTGTATCTCTCTCTCTCTTTTCCCTCATTCTCTCTTCACTCCCTCTCTCTCTCTCTCTCTCTCTCTCTCTCTCTTTCCCTCTCTCTCTCCTCTCCCGGTACTCCACTCCCTCTTCTGTTTCTGCATCTCATCATTCCTTTTTTCTTCCTTCTCTCTCCTTTCTTTCCCACAGTTCTCTCTGTTCCCCTCCCCCCTCCCGACTGCCCGTGTCTCCCATCGTCCAACTTTTTCGTTCCACCTTCTAGCCTTTCCTCTCTTCCTTTGGTTTACCTACCTCCCCCTTATTGTTGGGTTCCTCTCCTCTGCCCGGTGCTTCACGTTTTTGTTTCCGTCCTCTTTGGCTCTCTGGACCGTCGGCTCTCCTCCTGTGCTCTCTCCTCGACCTCCTTCTCTGTGGACGCACGCGAGCCTTTGGGTTCGTTCGGGCTCTTCACCCTTGGCCTCTCGGGAACGACCGTCGCCTCGGCCACTCGGTGAGCTCGTTCCTTTCCCCTTCCTTTTTTCTCTCTTCTCTTCCCTCTTTGCGCCTCGTGTGCGCCCTCTTGCGCCTTGTGTGCGCCTCCCCTTGGCGGCTCGTGTCCGCATTTTCCTCTTCTTGTCCCCTCGTGTGTGCCCCTCGCTGTTCCCCTTCTCGCTGTGCTTGTTCTGCGCGTGCGATCTCCGTGTCTTATGTCCCCACCCTCTTTTCCTCTGCGTACTTGCTCCTATCCTCTTCGCTCTCCCCCCTCATCATCCTGCTTGTCTTCCTTCCCCCGCTCTTCCATGTCCCTTCCTGTCTCGTGCACTCTCCGTCTTCCTTCTCTACCTCCTCTCTTTTGCTTTCTTCCCCCCGCCGTTCCCCTCTCGCATTCCCCTCCCTCTCTACGACCCCTTTCTCTACCTCTCACTCCCTCGTCTCCCTCCTTCCTCTTTGTTCTCTCGCCACCCCCTCTATATTCCTCTGTTGTCCTCTCTCTCTCCTCCTCCCCTCCCTCCCTCCATCTCTCTTCCTCCTCCCCTCCGTCTCCCCGCATCCCCCTCCTCTCGCTCCCCTCCTCTGTCCCTTCTATCCTTCGTGTCTCTCGCTCCCCTTCTCTTTCCCTCGCTCCCCCTCTCTTTCCCTCCGCTCTACTCTCCTTCCTCTCCGCTTTGGTTGCCTCTGCCCTTTTCGCCTCCGCTGCCATCTCTCCTCTATTGCTGTCGTCTCTACGCTCCTTCCTGTTGTCCCTGCTCACTTGCCTGCTTCTCTTTGTTCTCCCATGTTTCGCCCCCTGGTTCTTCCCTTTTTTTCTGTATTTACTACGCTTTTCCGACCGCTCGCCTGCCTCGGTCACTCAACCGTGTCCTCTTGCGTTTCTGGACCTCCTTCCCACCCCCCCTCATGCACACCCCTAAATACACACTACACACCATGGCTCCTCCCTCCTCTCCTCTCACTGCTCGGTCCTCTTGTAGCCGTCGTTTCCTCGCCTCTATTGCTCCACCCTTGACGACGTGTAGCGCCATGCCTGAGCTCGGTCTCGCCGGCGCTCTAGCAGCGGCGGCGGCCGCCAGGGCCGCTCGTGTTGAGGCCCAATTTGTCGACGCCTCCTCCCGCGCCCCTAGTCCTCCTGCCTCCGATAGCTCTGACCCCGTCGACGAATCCGCCGTCCTCTCCCCTCGGTCTGCTGCGGCTGCGGCTGTCACTTCCGCCCTCGCCGCTCTTCGTGCACCTCTCCCTCCGCCCCCTCCCCCACAACCCGCCCCTCCTCGTGATCCCCATGTTCTTCTCTCGACGGCCATTGTCGATGCCCTTATGGCACGCCCAGTTCTCGACCCCTCCCTTGCGTTGCCTACCCTTGGAGGTCCTACGAGCCGCCCCCCCACGCCGGCGTCGTCCGCGCACCCGCGGGATTTGGTGGTGCTGTTGCTTCAGGCACCATGGTTGCACCCGGTGGTGGTGGCGTTGTCGCTGCCGTTGATGCCGCTGCTGGTAACGTCGGTGCCTGGGCCAGTGCTGGTGGTGGTGTCCCGGCTGGTATCGGTGGTGGTGCTGTGCCTGCTGGTATCGTTGGCGGTGCTGCCGCTGCCGGTGGCCCTGCTGCGGTGGGGGGTGTCGCAGGCGCTGGTGGTGGTGTCGCTGCCGCTGGTGGTGGTGCTTCTGCCGCCGGTGGTGGTGCTGCCGCAAGAGGTGTCGCTGCCGTCGGCGGTGCGGTTGCTGGCGGGGGTGCTTTTCCCGCTAGAGGTGCTGCGGCTGCTGGAGGTGTTGCTGCTGGTGACCCTCACACTGCCCTTGCCCGCACTGAGGCTCGTCTTGACGCCATGACCCTTGCCGTTGCTCAGCTTGTCAGCCTCGGCCTTCACCCACCCGTCTCATCGTTGCCTCTCACCTCCGCTCCCGGCCACGCTACCGGCACACCCTTCGGCGAGTGGTCTGCTCGCTTTGTCTCGTGGGCACACATGCACGACCTTTGGGAGCACTAAGACCCAGCTGCCACCCTCCCTCTTACGCATCCAGATCGTGCGCCCCTCGCCTTTCACTTTCTCTACTCTGCTGCTCCCACCATCGCTCTCCACCAGCTTGATCGCTTTGCCCCCACCCCCACTCTTCCTGCTCGCCCTCGCGAGGCTTGGGCCTCCCTTCTCGCCCTTTACTCCTCCGACTCTCTTCGCTCCACCGCCTCCTTGTTGGCCGACCTCCGTGCTCTTTGTCGCCGTCCTGATGAGTCCCTTGGGGCGTATTTGGATCGCGCTGAGCTTCTTCAGAGCGAGCTGCTCACTGCGGGTGCGTCCCTCACGGATCAGGCGTTTGTGACTTCTGTCGTGGCCGGCCTCGGTCCGACTTTCTCTGGCGCCCTCACTTCCTTTCCTCTTGCCCTCACTTTGCAGTATGCCTATCAGACGCCTGGTGTCATCTGGCCCGCTCTTCTCGATGGTCTTCGTGTGTTCCTGACTGCATCCCAGCCCGCTGTCACCCTTGCCGAGCCCGTTCTTCCTGATGCCCTCCCTGGCCTCCTCCTGCCCCCCGTTGCTCATGCTCTCGCCGTCCGTGCTCACGCTGGCGGTGGTGGTGGTCGCCCGCCCGCCTGATGGAACTGTGACGCCGTGGGTCACCGCCACGACACTTGTCCCTTACCACCGGTCCCTGACCTTCGTGAGAGGATCGCTCGCCAGTGCGCTCTCCTACGTGGTTGTGCCTTCGGAGCTCCTCCTGCGCCGCTCCTTGGGCCCCCTCCTTTACGGCGCCTGGCGGCCCCGCACCACGTGTCGCTCCCCTCGTCGCACCGGCCGGCCCCGCACCTCTTGCTCCTGGTGCCCCTCCTCTCAATGAGGACGCCATTGTCGGCCTGATTCGCTGCGTTCTTGCGGAGGGTGTACTTGGTGGCCCACCGCCTGCCGGTATGTCCCCATTGTTTGATTGCGTTGCCGTGCCTGCCCTTCCCCCCCCGTCTCCTCCTCTCTCCCCGTCGCTCCCCGTGTCCCCCAGTGACACTCCACGCACGATAGCCTATTGCCTTCTCTCTGGCGCCGAGCACATCACGTCTCCCTCTTGGGTTGTTGACGGGGCTGCCACGGATCACATGTGCCCTGTTCGAGAGCTCTTCACGTCGTTTAGCCCTGTCTCTGTCATCACAGCTGTCTTCACCGGGGATGGGGCACCCCTGCCTGTTCTCGGTGTCGGCACTGTCTGTTTGTCATCTCCCGCCGGTGACTTCTCTTTGTCTTCTGTTCTTTATGTTCCCACTCTTGACTTCTCTCTCCTCTCTGTTCCTGCGCTCGACACCTGCGGGTTCTCGACTACTTATGCACTTGGTCTCGTTGCCATGACTGATCGCGTGAGCGGGCGTGTTGTCCTTCGTGGCCGCCGACCTCCTGGCGAGGACCTTTATCAGGTTCTCGGTGCCCACAGTGTCTCGGCCCACGCGGCCGACGCTGTTGCACTTGTCGCCCTCTCCCGCTCCGCCCACTCGCATCTCCTTCACCGTCGCCTCTGTCATCTTCCGGCTTCTGCCGTCACCTCTCTCCTTCACACACTCTCGGCCGACGGACTGTCTGACCCGTCCTTTCGTGCCCCGTGTGCGGCTGATTGCACCTTTTTGCACCGTCGGCAAGATGCATCGTCTCCCCTTTCCGTCTTCTCCCTCCCGCGCGTCGGCACCTCTCGAGCTGGTCCATGCTGACGTCCTGGGTCCTCTCCAGGATGAGTCTCTTGCTGAGCATGCCACGTACCTCCTTAGCCTCATTGACGACTTCTCTCGCTTCACGTGGATCTTCTTTCTTCGTGCAAAGAGCGACATCACGGCGACGATTCAGTCGTGGTACGCGTCTGCTCAGCGCCAGAGTCGTCATCAGCTCCTCCACTTTCGCTCTGATCGTGGTGGTGAGTTCCTCGGCGACACCACGGCCTTTTTTGATCGCGAAGGCATTATTCATGAGCTCTCTGCACCCTATTCTGCTCAGCAGAATGGGGTTGCAGAACGCTGGAACCGCACCCTCATTGAGGGTGTTCGCACCATGATGGCTGAGGCTGGCTTTCTTGACCGTGGTCGGAGTTTCTGGTCTGAGGCTGCCCGTTACCGCACCTGGGTGTGGAACCGGATCCCGCCGTTTCCCGCGCCTCCTCTCGCCTCTTCTGATCCTATACCCACCTCCCTCATTCACCCTGTTTGCTTTCCCGCCACGTTGGCAGCTTCCCCTCCCTCGCCTCGTCCGCCTGTCCCTCCGTCCGCCCTTCCTATTCCCCCTCCCGTTCCCCCCCTTCCTGTCTCGTTGGTCTCGTCACCCCCTGCCCCACCTCCCCACGCCCCCGCTGCCTCACCTGCCGTCCCATCCGCGCCCAACCCCCCCGTCATCCCTCCAGCGCCCGCGCCCGTATCACCCTCCTCCGTGCTCCCGGTGCCCCCCGCACCTGCTCCCGTGCCGTCGACCCATCCTCCGTGCTCGTCTCCCGTGTCTCCTCCTCCCCTCCTCCCTTTGACCCATCGCCGTGGTGGCCCACCGTCTGTGTCCCTACTTCCTCCCCTTTTATCATCACCGGTCCCCCCTTCCCCCTCTCCCCCCAGATTCCCCTCCTTCCCCCCGCTTGTCCCTCCCGCTCTGACGGCCGCTCAGATGCTTGGCAACCCTCGTGCACCCGTCCTTCCTCGTTGTCCTGACCCTGTCCTCATCTCTATCGAGGACGTCCCCGAGGACGATTCCTTACCTCTTTCCCACCCGCGCACGGCTCCCATTGGTACCCCTCCCCTCACCCCTCGTTCACCTCGTCCGTTGTTTCTGGCTGCCTCTCCTTCCCCGCGTTCGTCCCCTCTGTCTCCCCTCCTCAGCGTCCTTGCCCGCGAGACTCTCCCCCCTCTCCCCTCCTCCCCTCACCCTTCTCCTCTTACCCCTCCCCCTGCTTCCCTCTCCTCCGCCTGCCCGCCCGCCCCCGCCCTGTTGCCGCCACCTCGTGCCTCTGTCCGCCAGTGTTCCTGGATGCGCGACCATGCTTCATGGACTCGGCCTCCCGTTGTCCCCCCGCCCCTCTCCCTTGCCACCGCTCCACCCGCTCTGTCCTCTTCCCCCCCCCTCCCACCCCCCCTCCCACTCTCCCTCTCCCCTCCCCCCCTCTCCCTTCCACCATCCCCGTGTTGGCTACTCCCCCTCCTCCCTCCCCCGTCTCCTTGCGCACACGCTCCCGTACTGCTCGCGCCCTTGCTTGCCTTGGGACCCCTTTTGTCCCCCCACCCCCGCCCCCTCCCCTGGTGCCCTCACGTGCGCTTACTTCCCTCACACCCCTCTCCCATGACCCTCCCGCCCCCCCCTTCCCCTCCACCCCCCTTGCTTCCGCCTCTGCCCCCTTCTGCCCCCACTCCTCCCTCGCCTGTCCCCGCCCCCTCCCCCCTTGTCCTCTCCATTCCCGCAGCTTTTCCCCCTTCTCCTTCCCTCGCATCGCTGCCTGCCCCTTCTGCCCTGCCCCTTGGCCCGGACTTGTGCCCCGTCTCCTCCCCGTCTTCCGCCTCTGGTCCCCGCCCTCTGTGTCCGTACACCTTTCAACCCGGTCACGCTCACGGTCGTCACTTCTTTCACCTTGAGTTCCGCTGAGCGGTGGATGTTTGCACTGACCACCGCTTCGTCGGCGCCCCCGCGACTTTCGCTCACGTCCTCGCCGTCACCTCCGCCCCTCCTGCGGCCTCCTCCCCCTCGCCTACTGATGCCTCCGACCCTCTCACTCTTGCCGAGGCCCTGTCCCGTCCTGACGCCGCCGACTGGCATGCGGCGTGCCTGGCCGAGTTAGCTGCGCTCTCTGTCCACGGCGTCTTGGAGCTCGCTGACCTTCCCCCCGGTCGCAAGGCGATCAAGGCCAAATGGGTTCTTCGTCAGAAGTTCACCGCCACCGGTACGCTCGATCGCTACAAGGCTCGTCTCACCGCCAAGGGATACTCTCAGGTCCCTGGCGTTCGGCGGGACCTACGCTCCGGTCGGTCGCTTCACCACGAGTCGCATCGTCATCTGTGTGGCCGCCTCCTTCCAGTGGGAGCTTCACCAGATGGATGTCAACAACGCCTTTCTTCATGGCCGCCTCGATGAGGAGCTGTACATGGTTCAGCCTCCCGGTTTTTCCGACGGCTCCGCGAAGGTGTGTCGCCTCCGTCGGGCGCTCTACGGCCTCCGCCAGTCCCCTCGTTGTTGGAACGAGGAGCTTACCTCCACCCTTGTCCGTGGCGGCTTCCGTCCCAGCCAGTCCGACCCCTCCCTCTTTATTGGCGGCACCTTTGTGGTGCCTGCCTTCATCTTGGTGTATGTCGACGACCTGCTCATTACCTCGCCGTCCTCCACTGCGATCGTCGAGGCTAAGGGCCTCCTCTCCTCGACGTACCGCATGAAGGACCTCGGCCTCGCCACCATGTTTCTCGGGATGCAGCTCGAGCGTCTCCCTGGCTGTCTCCTTGTTCACCAGGAGCACTATGTCCTTACTCTCGTCGACCGCTTCTCCTCCATTGTCGACCTGTCGCAGCCTCTCCCCGCGGCCTCCTCCCCCATGCCGCCAGGTACCCAGCTTGCCCTCCGGGTCGCCTACGACACGGCGTCTGGCGAGCTCGAGTCCGCCGTCGCTTTTCAGTCCATCGTTGGGGCTCTCACATACCTCGCCGGCACTACTCGTCTGGACATCGCCTGTGCGGTGAACGTCCTCGCTCAGTACGCTCGAGAGCCCCGCACGGCCCATCTCCGTGTGGCTGCGTATGTCCTGCGCTATGTCCTTGGCTCTGCCCGGACTGGCCTCGCCTTTCCGGCCGTCTCGGGTGTGCCGCACCTTGAGGGCTACGCTGACAGCGATTACGCCCGTGACGCGAACGCTCGGAGCCGCAGTGGCTTCGTCTTCACTCTCGGAGCCGCCGCCGTTTCCTGGCGCAGCGGCAAGCAGGGTTACGTCGCTCGCAGCACGGGAGAGGCCGAGTACATGGCCCTGGGTAGCGCCGCCGCTGAGGCTGTGTGGCTCCGCCGCCTTCTTGGCGAGTTCCATCTCCCCACGCCACCCGTGCCCCTGTACACTGACAGTGAGAGCGGTCTGGCAATCTCTACGAATGCAGGTGCGCTTCACCGTCGCACAAAGCACATCAACGTTGAGCACCACTACGTTCGCGACGTTGTTGCCGCTGGCGACGTGTGCCTGCGGTTCATATCCGCGGAGTTTCAACTTGCCGACTTCCTCACTAAGGCCCTTCACCAGCCCGCCTTTGCCTCCAGCATCGCCGCAGTCGGCCTTTGCACCCTGCTCCCGGCTGACTGACTCTCCTCCCTCCTCTTCCTCCCCCATCCCCTGCTGCTTGCGAGGGTTCTCCGGTCATTCGCTCGATGACTGTCTACCTGCTGTTCTCATATCTCCCCTCTCCCTTCGCTGCGTGCAGGTTGTTTCCTCTGACCTCCCTCATCGCCACCGCCCCTCGCCGCCGGCTCGTCTCGCTCCTCGGTTCCTGCCCATGCCCCTTGTCGCCCCCCCTGTTTTCCCTCTCCCTTCTTGCCCCTCGTCTGTTCTGTGCCACTGCTCGGTCATGTGCAGGTCCCTGACGCTCTCGCTGTGGTGCCTCGTCTTGGGGGGCGCGTGTCGCCGAGGAGGGCCGACACCAGAGGTCCCTGATTCTCCCCATCCTCGCTGCGTGCGTCGGGACTACCGCTCGTCGCCGCCTGGCGCTCCTGGCAGGGGTGTGGCGACTGGGGGCTCCTGGCCGGGTGCTTCTGGGTGGGGGCTGCTGGTGGGAGCCTTGGTGGCGTGCTTCTGATGGGGTGCTACTGGTGTGGTGCTACTGGTGTGGTGCTCCTGGTGTGGTGCTCCTGGTGGGGCGTTGTGGATGGGCGCTCCTGGTGTGGTCCTCCTGGTGGGATGACGTTAGCAGGGTGCTTCTCGCCGGGCTCTCCTCGCGGAGTCTCCCTGGCCGCGTTCCTCCCTTACGCTCCCTTCGGCCGCGCACTTCCGCGATGGTGTTGCCTGGCGTACTCCGTCCGTTGGCGCCTTGTGCCTGCCGTCTTCCTCCGTGTTGCTCTGCGCTGTTGGGGCTTGTGGTGTGATGTTCAAGCTCTTTGCTTGGGACATGCACCCTTGCTTGTGCTATCGTGTTAAAGTAGTAAACATTTCTGTGACTACTTGCGTTAGCTAGCCTAGTTTAGTCTCATTTCCTTGTCTGTGCTGACTTCTTACGAGACGTAGGCCTTGCTGCGTCACCCCGTCTGGGTCGCACGAGACATTGTGCGTGCAGAGGCCCTATGCTCCCCTTATGTGGTTCGCCACACTTTAGGGCGAACCACAGTCTGGGGAGCGAGGGCGACCCGATAGGGGTCACTCTCGCTCCCCCGTCATTCTCATTCTTTTCCAAAAAACACATCTGTTCTCGCCTCGATCCCCTCTTGCAACTAAGTGTTCCGGCTTCGTCTCCTCTCTCACAGCTTCTCGAGAGCAATCCCCCTCACAAGTTCTCGAGAGCCCCTCTCCCTCACAAGCTTCGAGAGGGACAGTTAGTCCCGCGACTAACTCCCGGCTCCACCCGCCCCAACCTCCTCTCTCTCTACGTCTCCTCCATCCTCTCTCTCCCCCCCCCTCACTATGTCCTCTTTCAACACCCCCCGTGTCATGTGCACTGACCGTCCATGGGGGAGGAGAGGGGGCATTTGTCCTCGTCTCCCCCCCTTTCACGTGAGCCGACAGTCCAAGGGCGAGGGAAGGGGGTGTCTCCCCCCCCCCCCCGCCCGCCCTGTCTCATGTGCGCCGACGGCCCATGGGGGAGGCGAGGGCTGTCTCCCCCTCTCCCTCCCCCCCCATCTCATGTGGACCAACGGCCCATGGGGGGGGGGAGGGATATCTCCCCCTCTCCTTCTCCCGTCGCATGTGGGCTGATGGCCCATGGGGGAGGAGAGGGGGCATTTGTCCTCGTCTCCCCCCCTTTCACGTGAGCCGACAGTCCAAGGGCGAGGGAAGGGGGTGTCTCCCCCCCCCCCCCGCCCGCCCTGTCTCATGTGCGCCGACGGCCCATGGGGGAGGCGAGGGCTGTCTCCCCCTCTCCCTCCCCCCCCATCTCATGTGGACCAACGGCCCATGGGGGGGGGGAGGGATATCTCCCCCTCTCCTTCTCCCGTCGCATGTGGGCTGATGGCCCATGGGGGAGGAGAGGGGGCATTTGTCCTCGTCTCCCCCCCTTTCACGTGAGCCGACAGTCCAAGGGCGAGGGAAGGGGGTGTCTCCCCCCCCCCCCCGTCTTGAGGGCCTTCAGTCCAGGGGCAAGAGAGGGGGCATCACCCCTCCTCCCACCCCCCTTCACCTGGGCCGAAAGCCCAAGGGCAAGGAGGGATGCGTTTCCCCCTCCCCCCTCTTCACGCGGGCCAACAGCCCAAGAGGGAGGAGAGGGGGTGTCTACCCCTCAAGTGGCCGACGGCCAATGGGAAAAGGAGAGAGGTGTTCCTCACTCCCCCCCTCGCCTTCCCCCTCTCAAGGGCCGGCAGCCCAAGGAGGAGACGAGGAGGCGACCCCCTACCTCCCCACTCTCTCACAGGGATCGTTAGCCCAAGGAGGAAGGAGGCGAGGAAGTTTCCTCCCTCCTCCCTACCGCCAAGGGGCCCCATACAGTGCCTTAACAGTCATGGTTTGTACATTGGGCAAATAGTGATGTGCGTAAGTGGCGTAGTGGATACGAGGAGCAAGAGAACGGAAGACGTCAATGGATTAACCCCACGGCTGCCATATATCTACTTTCATGGCGGAAATTGTTCTCCTAAATTCCACATATTTTTAACCCGGCTGGTTAAAATTAGTCTAAAGGAAAAACTTGCTTTGTTTGGCGACCATTTTAGGCGCCATAATAAACAGTTTGAAGCTCGGACCGACCTCCAATTTTTTTCAGATCTCTACGTGCCAGTAGCACTAGAGGCGAGGATGGTTTCCTCGATTAAGCCCGGGATTGGCCGTGTCAATCATAAGTTTGCCACCACAGAGTGGTAAAAAGCTCTGATTGAGCTCTAGAATGTCTCTCATTTTATGAAATATTTGAGGAATCCATTTCTCAAAAGATGGAAGGCAAGGAAAATTGGTCATTTTCCTAGCACACTACAGGGTTTCACTTTTGAAGGAACAATTTGTTCCACGCGATGAAATCGACATTTAGAATGCAACAAAAAAACATCTTCACCACACAAAGTTAAGCACCGATCATGCATAAAGTTTTTCGATTAACCTCAAATTTTGGGGGTTTTCATGGAAAAAGACCCAAAATGGGTGACCACTAAAAAGCCACGACATGGCTCAATGCGGGTTGTTCATGCGCTAAACAATATTATTTATGCAAAACGACCATTGTGACATACATCAGGTCAGAAAATGACAACGATGATGTGAATGACGAATTTTGGATTGAAATAAATAAAGCCACCAAACATGTTGTGACCACTCAACAACTCATCCACTTACCGCAACAATGCAAAATGTGCAAGCTACACAAAATGAGTGCCGATTGCACGTTTATACGGGCATCGGCCATGTCATCGACGTAAGTGCCAATTGCACTACAGGAAAGAGCACAAGTGTTGGTTGCAGAAATTTTGTTGGTGGCGAATACACCACTGAAAAAGTGTTAGCTGTGCTTTAATCACGGATGTCAAGAGCATCCGTGATGCTAGAGCCGAACGCACTGCTCATGGTCTACGGATATATGACCAAAATGATTGCCGTTTGTGTATCCACGTGAGTGTCGGTTGCACCAAGGATGCGGGGCAAGTTATTAGTGAGTGGATTTTGACAACAAGAATTTGAGTGCCGATCGCACTCAACACACACGATGGTTGATTGACAAGTGCCCTTTGTACCTGGAATGTGACCAACATGGGAAATGCAATCATAGCATTCACGCAAGTGCCGAACGCATGATAATCGTGATGTTGAATGCATGGTTGATGAGTGTATCAGTGAAATCATTGACACGAGTGCTGAATACACCGTTGTCATGAACACCGATTGCACAATTGACAAAATCTACAGGCTACACCTTTGTCATGGGTGCCGAGTACACCAGTGATACCAGTTTCGAAGACACTACAGGTAGGACTTCTAGTTGGATAAGCTATGTTAGTGTCGATGGTATAACACATGTTATAAGATGCCGATTGCATCGATAACATGGGTGCCAATCACACCCTATTACATCCACTAGCAAGAACTAGTCCCTTGGTTTTGGAGATGGTTCAATTGATTTACATTGCCAAATGCAAGTATTATGTCACTACGGTGGTACCCATAATAGTGGTGGTTTGTCAGATGTCTTTGATGAAGGCAATGCCCTCCACAAATGCCTCAGATAAGGCATATGAAAAATGCTCCATTGAGTGGAAGTACCGAATGTACACAATAGAAGAAATTGAAGGAATACAAATTGTTGCAACTTGGAAAAAATACTCCATTGGCAGATTCCCGAATGGAACCCTTGGACGCGATCACATTAACACATAAGGATTATGGAACCGGTTCTTCCAAGATCACCGGACGTAATTCGGAAGTGTTCGATCACAATCACATGGAAGTAACACCCAAAATATGTTCTTCCAACTTAAACCACATGGATTGTGATCATGGTACACCCTTTTAGTAAAAACCATGTTATGAACACTTTGTTCATGGATGCAATCCATGATCGTTTAGATATGTAATCTCAGATAATCTAGTTAACAACGATTGACGGGGATGTAAGTGGCAGCCTATGGTACCTATTTGAGACAGAAATGAGGGGATGATTGTTGAGACCAAGATCATCTAGGTCAGAGCATTGCAATGTCCAATGATGTACGTTGACGGTAATTGCGCATGCCAGACGACCAATACCGCCTCCTTCAAGATGAGTGCAATCTTTGGAAGGAAAAAACAAGTGTGCTCAGCAACCATGTCTTAGGACCTTGGTTCCTTCCAACCCTAAGATAAAGCTAACATACAAGTTGCATGGGCTTAGTGGAGCTTGGTTTAGTTCAGCCAACCAACCCACAGGTTCTAAAAGAGGTCTAGTAGGCCTACGCATGGTCATGAGCATTTGGTTGCAAACCGGAAGACTGATGTCCAGATGCTAGGTTGCACGTACTAACAATGTTGCAGGAAAATACCATCCAGGCAACGTTCCCTCAGAAGGGATCATGCCCGAACAACATGGGAAGTGTTGTGTAGAATTGGACAGTTTTTACGGGAATGCCCGGTTAATTGGATGCAGGGACACTCCTTAGAAAGGGGGAGGAGGCGTCACCACAATAGCTTGCTAAGCACATACCACATGGAATGTGGGAAAACGCATCATGTGTATCCTCTTTTAAACTGGCAAGACATTGTTGACAATTTACGTCCCAAAAGGTATCGACTATGCCATTGATACACATGTATGATGTGTCTTTGGTGAAGATTCAGCAACAGTTGTGAAGAACGTACAAGTATTTTACACGTCTCACCTTGGCAAGAGCCAAGGGATCACACGATCAACACTAGATGTTGTACGCAAATGGCCATAATCATAAAAGCCACAAGTGTGTGGTTTATTGTGCATGAATGTGATGCAACAGTGTTGTGGATGACAAGAGCTCACACATGTGATATGTTTTATGCTTCTTGTTGCATGGTTTGTATCGTGAAGTACGCGATGATCAAACTTCCGTGAGCAGAGATGAACTGGGAAGGTTTGAAGCAAAAAGGGAGGAATGTAGCATATGGACCATTTTAAATATTAAACATTGTCGTTAAATAGTTATCGGGTACTTTGGGTACTCAAGGCTCAATTTTCAAGGAGCCAAAAGCCTGTAAACATAATGGGCTAGAGTCTAATTCGACTCCTACCTGGAAAATAATCCGTGGTAGGATTTGAGGCGAAAGGAGTGTCGCGATGGAAAATCCATCGCGTCACTCCTCCTCCACTCTCAGTTGGTGCCAGGGTCCTGTTCACCTGTGGGAGTGCCACGTGGAAAGATTAGGCTTAGGATTATTGTTTTACATCCATGTCCTATGATGATCCTGTCCATTTTTGGCACAGTTCGTCTCAACCAAAATGGCTGAGGCCACCATTCACCCACCCTCCTTGGACTACACTTTCTGAGAGCCTACGTTTTGGGTTCAGAAGTTAGTCGCAAAACGGACCACGTCTGTTACAAAAAAAATGGATAACACTATATTAAAAATGTGATCTATTCGTAAGGAAAGAAAATAGGAAAAGAATTGGGAGAAAAAAACAGATACAATTGTAATGCAACGATAACTTTCATACGTGAAAGTAATGCGCAACATCAAAAGGGCACTCTCGCTCTATGATGATGCGAAGTGTTGAGACCCGTGAAACATGTGGTGTTGTCGGCAAAACTGACGGCAGTGGTGACATATCACGATTGATATACTGAGAGCTTCCCCTGTTCGATGCTACGTACTCCACCAATGTCTACATTGGTTATTAGGGCCAGTCGTCGTTTTCTTGCAGCCCTAACACCGAACCGTTTCTTGGCGTGACCCGGTCCCAATGACTGCAACAAGTCTACCACATGAGACCCACTAGGACATCCGAATGAGGGTTGCGATCTCCACAGATTTAGCTTCTACAGCCTCATTTGGCATGCAGCTGGAAACATGACCGCTGAAGCAATCTGGTACATGAAATGGACCCCGAAAGAGAGGGAAGGCAGCCAGCTTCAACAGCGACAATCTCTGTCGCAATAGCAGGGTTCCTGCCATAACAGCAAATTCCAGGCTTTGGAAAGGCGGACTGAGCCGGCCCCCACGTCTTACCGCTCCGTGGAGGTTGTTGTTTTTCTTCTATGCCCCATGGCCACTGCTATGGGTTGACGGACAGGTTGGGCATGCACTGCTCCCTTGGAGTAAGTCCCCCAAACCTTGTTCAAGTGGTGCAAGTCCAAGCGAGACACCAGAAGTGTAGCGCAACGGATAGCATGTTGGACTTAGGGACAACAGGTCCTGCGATCGAGCCTTGATGTGCGCAGGAGGTTTTTTGACCTTCTAGCACAGGGGAAGTTTCTTAGACATTTCTCCATGCATGAGGAGAGTGCGCCACTTGACGGCCAGTGGATGCGCCAATTGGCGGACTGGTGAGGTGGTTTGGAGTGACCACCCCAAAAGTGTCACTGCCCACACACCTTAGAAGCCAGGCCTAGGACTATATGTACCAGGCTCATTCCTCATTCTAATTACACAATCTGGCCTTAGATGCTCCTCACAGAGTTGTCCAACTAAGGAACAGTATAAAGAAGACACTGGTTGGTCTAAGCCCCAGGAGTTAGTCTTTGACTAGCACCTCGCGCGAAAGTGACCAAGTGTTAAGTGGACACAGTTGCTAGCAAGTGATTGCCTAGGAACTGCTCAGTGTGGAACCGTGATCCTGAGGGTGATATCTTCTCCTAGCTGAAATGCTAGGAGCGGACGGCAGGTGCTATTGTGTCGGCCCTGTTTTCTAGTCCGTTTGCCTCAGGCCGGTTGACAAAGGGTTATGGGCCCACACTGACCAGTTGTAAGGCACGNCTTGAGTCCCAACCAGGACAAGCTCTGCCCTTGGTGGCAAGACCCTGGGTGTGTTGGTGTAGATATCTTCTCTGTCTGCAGGTGAACATCGGCTGAAGGGGTAAGCAACGGATCTGCATCCTAAAACCGGTAGCAGACATCAGCTAACATCAGCCTACATCGGCCTCAACGCAGCAGAGACGTGGGAAGCAGATAAGGGCAACAAAAATGGTTGACCCATCAGGAGGAGTGGGGACTGCCGCAGGGCAGTCCTCAAACTCAACAGTGGCTACCACAGGGCAGACCACTGGAGCAAATGTGAGTGCTATGTCACTGCCGCAAGGTCTTGGACCCTTGGGAGGAATCCCCATTTTTGAGGGGATTGACTTCCCCCTTTGGAGATGGCAGTTTGAGCTGGCGATGAAAGTGCACGGCTTCATCAAACTATTGAAGGGAGAGGAGCAGGTTCCAGCGGAAGGCACATCCGAGCATGAGGCATGGATGGATCGAAATGACATTGCCATGTCATTCCTCAGCAACGCGATTGCTAAGAAGTATGTTCCCATCATTGCCGGGTACACGCTGGCTTCCGAAGCTTACGACAAGCTCAAGCGCGTGCACCAATCCACCTCCCTTGTGAACAGATTATTCATCCTAAAACGGCTGATCAGCATGCGGGTGAATGAGGGCGAATCAATCCCCGATTTCCTGCAGGAGTTTGAAGGACTCCTTGGCGAGGCTCGCCAGATGAACTGGGACCTTGACGAGAACATGCAAGCCATGATTCTCCTCATGGCGCTACCGGAGAGCTGGAGCCCGATGATCACCGTCATGGGCGGCTGGAAGGAGGACGACCTGACGTACACGGCAGTGTCTGAGTACGTGCGAAACGAGGCCATGCGCCGCAGCGGAAGTGAGGCTAATTTCTCAGCCTATGCCGCACGCTACGGTGGCCGCGGGAGCAAAGGGTCAGCCTCTGGTCAGAAAGGCAGCAGCGGAAGCGGTGGTGGCGGAGGCAACAATGGCGGCAAGGCTCCCAAGCGACAGGGTAACTGCCACAACTGCGGCAAACCTGGGCACTGGGCAAGAGAGTGCAG
>SZWC01003074.1:129188-154743 GCA_023375785.1 Penium margaritaceum
CAAAGTTTATGCACAAAGTTTATGCACAACGTTTCTGCACAATGTTTATGCACAAAGTTTATGCACAATTTTTATGCACAATATTTGTGCACAAAGTTTATGCACAAAGTTTATGCACAAAGTTTATGCACAAAGATTATGCACAACGTTTACGCACAAAGTTTTTGCACAAAGTTCATGCACAAAGTTCATGCACAAATTTTATGCACAAAGTGTATGCACAAGGTTTATGAACACAGTTTATGCACAAAGTTTATGAACAAAGTTTATGCATAAAGTTTATGCACAAAGTTTATGCACAAAGATTCTGCACAAAGTTTGTGCACAACGTTTATGCAAAACGTTTATGCACAAATTGTATGCACAAAGGTTATGTACAAAGTTTATGCACATAGTTTATGCAAAAAGGTTTTACACAAAGTATATGCAGAAAGTTTATGCACAAAGTTTGTGCATAACATCTATGCACAACGTTCATGCACAAACTTCATGCACAAATTTTATGCACAAAGTTTATGCACAAAGGTTATGAAAAATGTTTGTGCACAACCTTTATGCACAAATTTTATGCACAAAGTTTATGCACAAAGTTTATGCACAACGTTTTTGCGCAAGGTTTCTGCACAAAGTGTAAGTACAAACGTTATGCACAAAGTGTATGCACAAAGTTTATGCACAAAGTTTATGAACAAAGTTTATGCACAAAGTTCATGCACAAAGGTAATCCACAAAGTTTATGCACAATGTGTTGTTCTTCTATGCCCCATGGCCACTGCTATGGGTTGACGGACAGGTTGGGCATGCACTGCTCCCTTGTAGTAAGTCCCCCAAACCTTGTTCGTGGTGCAAGTCCAAGCGAGACACCAGAAGTGTAGCGCAATGGATAGCATGTTGGACTTAGGGACAACAGGTCCTGCGATCGAGCCTTGATGTGCGCACGAGGTTTTTTGACCTTCTAGCACAGGGGAAGTTTCTTAGACATTTCTCCATGCATGAGGAGAGTGCGCCACTTGGCGGTCAGTGGATGCGCCAATTGGCGGACTGGTGAGGTGGTTTGGAGTGACCACCCCAAAAGTGTCACTGCCCACACACCTTAGAAGCCAGGCCTAGGACTATATGTACCAGGCTCATTCCTCATTCTAATTACACAATCTGGCCTTAGATGCTCCTCACAGAGTTGTCCAACTAAGGAACAGTATAAAGAAGACACTGGTTGGTCTAAGCCCCAGGAGTTAGTCTTTGACTAGCACCTCGCGTGAAAGTGACCAAGTGTCAAGTGGACACAGTTTCTAGCAAGTGATTGCCTAGGAACTGCTCAGTGTGGAATCGTGATCCTGAGGGTGATATCTTCTCCTAGCTGAAATGCTAGGAGCGGACGGCAGGTGCTATTGTGTCAGCCCTGTTTTCTAGTCCGTTTGCCTCAGGCCGGTTGACAGTTGTCACTATCCAAGGGGAGATAAAAAATTGGATCAGAGTTGGACCTGGATTCAGGAGTTTTGTAAAATCATTGCTTCTAAAAGAAAGTTTTGATTGAAAAATATATTTTTTAGGGCTCAAGTACCCAGTTTTTGGAACAAAATAGCTGATACACCAATGACGCACAAACAATGCGGTTCGTGAAAATGCCATACAAAAATCACACATATGACAATGCAGCACTGAAAATAAACTCATGTACCATCACTGCACAGAAAAGAACACATATTCCAAAGTCACATAGAATATACACGAGGAGCCCATAAACATTAAAAAAGTCATGTTGGCACCACATACCATGCGACATTGCTGAAAGACAAGATTTTTTCGTTCATCGTGGATCAGTCTAATGCACTTCTGTAAAATTTTCCATGCCAGGTCAGTGACACATGCTATAATCGTGTGTGGAAAAAATTGTGGGTGACTGGTTAATTTTGTTGTGGAGGCTGGGCGGACGTTTGCTTTTGTCCCGCATGATGGAGGAATGGTTGATTTTGTTTCGAGGGCTGGATGGATGGGTGCTTTTTGCATGCAAGGTGAGTTGATGAGAGTCCCACTCTGATGGGTATCCAAGCTATTTTACCCTTTTTATTCATATTGGAAAGCTCTATCAATGTTCTAGAAGTTTAGAGGCCGTATTTTACCATTCGGCCATGGCTAATTGACTTCATATTAGTAATTTGCCATGTTATTGTGGTTTTTGTTTTCTCACCTTTTGAACATCCGTGAGTGATTGAACCTCCTCTTTGATTGAGGCAGACGATTCTGCCCCAACTCCATCATGTTATTGGGATTAAAAAAGGGTGAGGATGGAGGTGAGGACCATGCGACCCATCGATAGCAAGCTCTCAACTGGCTCCATGGCTTGAAACCATACACGCTTGAAGTAGAAGATAGCCATGAACTCCTGACCTTCAATGCTACCAATGAATGCGAGACATCTTATGACAACACTGAGCAAGATTCTCTCGAAGAATCTCCAAAGCCTACCTTAGAGCCAATAGCAGAAGAGGAACAACCTATGAATTATATGGGTGTCAAAGTTGACACTGTCGATAGCACGAGCCTGGGTGGAACAGCTACCGATGACACGTTGGCAAGCGACACCAAAGGTGATGAGGAATCACCCAAAGAGGATGAAGTTGACACTCCTCTCAAAATCATGGCTAAGGACGTTGTCGATGATGAGAGCAATGAGAAGCATGTTGAGGATGAAAACTACAAGACAGACAAGGAAGCACATTCCACTATCCCTGGACCCATGGGAAGATGTTGTGCTCGTATCATCGATGACTTGAATGTTGAAGAAGAAAAGTCAAATCCAAGTCTGTGGATCCATGTGGAGGCTGCAAGGTCAGGATTGGAACCTAGTGGTCCTGCCTGGGTAGGTGTTGCAGAGGGACAGGTTCTTTCCGAGGCACGTCTCATTGACAAGTACAATTTTTCCCATATGGGTCTTGCTGGCTCTCCAAGAATCCATGGCACCTTCCTCAAAGCAATCCATTTGCACTAAGCCAAGGAAGATGTCACAACGTTGAAGGGTAATTTAAGGCATGAGGACTGCAATCTCTTCACCAGCACTGCTGGTGAAATATCACACAGCCATGATAAAACACTTATCTCCTTGAGGATATATATTATTCACTCCCACACAGTGAACTGAAAGCTTTCAGAGGAAAACAGAAAATTTCATAGAGAGCTTGTTATTTCCTTACATCGTGCTGAAGAGGAAGTTACTGCCCGTGAGATGCTGAAAGCAAAGTAGCACAGGGTAGCTCAGATCTATGAGACAGCAGCCATGCACGTGGTAGGAGAGGCAGCCAGACGCGTGTTTGAAAATCAGGTGTACATTGGAACCAAAGTTCACCACGCCAGCACAACCACCGTCCAGTGTACCATGGTACAACCTGCCATGAATCTTTTACCAGCGGTAGCAGGTATGATAAGTTGATCCGTATTTGACTTGGCCAACAGATATGACATGAATTCCAACGTGCATATGTGGCTGAAGAGATACTGCTGAAGAAGGTTTCCCTGAATTAGGCATGAGCACAAAGAATGCTATTCTTAAACCGTGAGAATTTTGAACAGCTTGCAAGAACATGGTATGCAAAGAAAAAGCAGGGGAGTCCCACACAGAAGGAGTTTGAGGAACTGATGGAAAAGTTGTTTTCTCCCCCTCTCGACTCCCAAGCAGTGAAGGTCAAGTTGGAAAGGTTCAGACAAAGGATCTTACTGCTGAATCACTATGTGGAGGTGTTCTATGAAACACATCATCGTGTCCAGCCACAACACATGATGGAAGAGGCCAAAATCATAATTTTCCTCAATGGAATGGCTAGCCAACTGTTGGAGTTTCATCACGTTACAGACAAGGACCACGAGCATTAGATAGGCTTGTGAGCCATGATAAAGTAGGTTCTTGAGACGTACTATGAGAACTGAGCCTTGTGGGACACATTGATTCCAGTGCACACACTGTGGCACACCACTCCAAGATTTCTTAGAAATGGTGGAAGTAAGCATCCTTTTGATAGACAAGTCGGCCAACCCAAGAAGGCTCTCTTCCAAGAGCAGAAGCTGTAACAACCTGGTGCCTTCACATGCAGAGAGGATAATGAACCAGAGTACATTCTACGCAACTGTACACATCGTTCGTGACAGGGTACCCCACAGGGGCCAGCTGTCCACCATGGACAAGATAACAACCCTTTTGGGGGTCCAAACTGACAGGGTGTACAAGGTTACCAGCATGGTGGACCACGTCCAGGTCAGGTTTTTGGTGGTGGAGTACCTGCAGGTGCCCTTGGCAGGCTACATGCCGAACCTCGAGCATGCAACATTAGTTTTGGGTGCGTGACTACAGGTCAGCTATAGCCTGCCTCTGGCACCGCTTATACGTTCCGGGTACGTGGACGCCAGCGTGGTTGTGGACGCCCTTGTACTCACGATGATGCTGAGGACTACAACCAGCCAGAAATGGAGCCGCATGGTGTTTAGCATGATTTTGCAACCCCCAGCAGTAGAGTGTGCACCAATGCCGGGGGGACTTGATGGCATGGAGGCTGGGAGTACGTTCATGTTCGTGGATGCCCATGTGAAGAAACTTGAGTTTTTTTCATTGCAATGATTTTTAACAAGATTCTCGTCATTCCTCCTAACTGAATCCCTCTACTCTAGCCATCTTCGTCCACTAATGTACGCGACACAAGAGAATTGAACAGTGCATACCTTGTCTTCACTACAACGAAGAACATGCATGAAATCATGAAAGCAGCACAAGAAGCTCACGCAAAGCAGACACTCACGTCAGCCATGATCGTAGTACCTGTGTCTAACAGAAATGAAATGTCAGAATGCAATTACTGGGGGTTGCTTGCGACCTACACACGTCGCCATCACATCGAGGTGGGTGACATGGTGGAGCTCCGACAAATATATTATTCTCATCAGATATACCAATTATAGGCAAAACCCCTCATGAGCTTGCTCGTGATGAATTATGTTGCAAGCATGACAATGTGGTTCCTTGGAAGTATCAATAAATTGCCAGCCTGCATCTATTGAGATACTGGTGCGGAGTATTCATTCTGAACACAAAATTATTGACTGCCATTGGTCTTACCTACACCCCTTGACAAGGAAAAGTGGTGGTGGGGATAATAAAAAATTCCCAATCAATGGTGACTTCATGGTGTGGATCATAATTGGAAGACACAAATAAAGGTGTGACTGACTGTTCTAGACCTCCTAGATCCTGATGTTGTCCTCGGGACATCGCAATTTGAGTCAAAGACGCTACAAGTGATCAAATGACAATGAAATATCACCTTCTCTCCAATACCTCAGCTCCACAAACCAGAAAAAAACACACCACCTGCAATTTTTTCATTACAATTCAAAAAAGGGTAGCGACAAGGTTGCCATTGCTTCTTGGCCACAATAAAAAAAAAGGAGGAAATAAATGAGCACTCTGCTCCACATAATGTGAAAGCCATCATTCATGAATTCCACGATGTGCTTGAAGAACTACTGGTTTACCCCAAGCCCGGACAGTAGGTCACTCGATGACACTAGAGCCCAACGCAACGCCGCCCTCCTGAGGCATGTATTGGCTCAGCCCAGATGAGAGGAAAGAATCATAAACAAAAACCAAATCGTACTTGCATAAGGAATGGATTGAGCCAAGCTCACCTCCTTTTGGTGCACCAATCCTCTTCGCGAGTAAGAACGATAGAGGGCTACAAATATCTGAGGACTATCGTGCACTGAACATGTTAACAGTGAGAAATTGCTATCCGTTGCCACGAATCAAGGAACTCTTTAACCAACTCTAGGGAGCACAGGACTTCTCGTCATTGGACCTCTGCGAAGGATATAGCCAAATTCATATCACAGAGGAAGACATACCTGCTTCCTGCTCGCCCATGAAACCGCTGCACCACCAAGCACAAACACGTACCCCGACGTTGATTTTCTTTCATCCACATCACCAGCCTAGTCGACATTGGAGTAGCTGACCAACTCAAGGGATTCGCCATGTGCTCCCCCACCAAATATGAGCCGAGGCTGTTTTGTCGCCTTGAGATAGCAGAGGATCCGCTTCACTGCCTGCCAATATAGCGGCCCGGGGTCAGCAAAATAATGGCTCACTTGGCCTTCCGTAAAGGCCAGGTCAGGTCGCATCGCCACCATGGCATACATGATGCTCCCCACTGTGGACTGGTATGGCATACCTACCATCTCCTCCTCCTCATCTGTGCTCGGCCCCATGCTCGAGCTCAGCTCACATGTGGTGGTCATGGGTGTGCCGATGGGATTGCACTCCTCCATGTTGTAGCGACGGAGCACCTCTTGCACATACTTTGCGTATCCCATCTCCAGCGTGCGTACCTTGCGGTCCCTCTTGATGGTGACGCCGAGGTAGTACTCAAGCTTGCCCATGTCGGTCATTTTAAACCGACCGCTCAGCTGCCGCTTCAGGTTCACCAATTCCTCCATGTCCGACAACATGAGAATGAGATCATCCACGTAAAGTACCACGATCTGGTGTAATCCCGGCTGTTTCCGCACGTACACGCTGTGATCCGCCTCACAGCGCTTGAAGCCAAGTTTGGCCATGAAGCCGTCCATTTTCAGGTACCACATGAGTGGCGTTTGCTTCAACCCATAAAGCGCCTTGCGAAGCCGACACACTTTCCCTGGCGGCGCGTCCACCCCCTTTGGTACCTCTATGAGGACCTCCTTTTCCAGGTCGCCATTGAGGAATACGGTTTTCACGTCAACTTGGTGGAATTCATAGTCGTGCGCCACCGCCACGGAGAGGATGGTGCAAATGGAGGCCAACTTTGCCACCGATGCGAAGGTCTCATCGTAGTGCTCACCCTTCCAGTGGGCGTACCCCTTTGCCACCAGTCGCGCCTTGTACCGCTCCACCTTCCCCTCCTTGGTGAGATTTTTCTTGAAGATCTAATTGGAGTTGATGATTTCTACGTCCTCCGGCCTGTCGGTTAGCTGCCAAGTACCATTCTCTTCATGAGAGTAAGCTCAGGTTTTATAGCTCCCTCCCACTCAGTTCCATCCTTCCATTGCAATGCCTCCTTGACAGTCTCAGGCTCCTCTTATGCAAAGAACGCTCAAACAAACCCAGTCCAGATGCTCGCCGCGGCATCGTACCTTCTTGCCGTCCTCCTTGTGCGTCTGCTTCTCTGAGGCTGCTACTATTGAGGTAGCTGCTGGTGTAGCCATTGCTGCTACTGCTGCTGCTGTTGCTACCCTCTCACGATGCCACTCACACCGCTGGCCTGATCCCCCTCTCTTGGGGACCGTGGAGATGTGGGCTCACTCCCCACCTCCTCGTTCAGCTCCACTGCTGCTGGCACTTTGAAATCATTGTCCGATTCAGCTGAATGTAAATCAGCCGCTCCCCCATTCTCCAGATGGTTCTCGCCGGTTCGAGCCGCTCAGACGTCACCCTCTTTTGCATCCTCCGGTGACTCCCCCTGGAGGAGTGGCAGCCATTCCCCCCGTTTGGAGAGACCCGCGTCCTTGTCCGTCTGATGGCTTTCCTCATCGAATATGACATCGTGACTCTTCACAATCTGCTGCCTCCATGGGTCAAAGAGCCTATACGCCTTGCTCCCGCTCTTGTACAGGAAGAAGATGCACCGGCGAGTCCGCGTATCCAGCTTGCCCTGCCCCTCCCATGCCTACACAACAACATGTGCAACACAGCCAAATCTGGGGAGGTGAGCCACATTTGGCTTCCTCTTGCTCTACACTTCTTGTGGCGTCTTCCACACCTTGGACTCTACAACTTTTAGTGGCTTCGTAGGTGTCAGGTTCATGATGTACGCCGCTATCCATGTTGCCTCCGTCCAGTACTTTTGCGCAAGGCCGGCATCACTCAACATAGAGTGGACCTTGTTGAGGATGGTGCGGTTTGCCCTCTCGGCAACACCGTTCTGCTATGGAGAATGTGGCATATTTTTCTGCCACTCAATCCCCTTGCTCTTCATCCATGCTGAGAACCCCTCGTACTCAACGCCGTGGTTGCTCAGGAATGCCTTCACCTTCAACTCCGTTTGCTGCTCCACTGCTACCACGAACTCCTCCATGCATGATAGCACATCACTTTTCATCTTGATGTTGTGTAGGTATAGCTTGTGGCTATGGTCATCAATGAAGGTGACGAAGTAGCGTGCCCCACCCATGTAGGAATCAAATGGTTCGCACACATCTGAATGCACCACCTCTAACTTTGCTGATGCACACGTTCCTTTGCCATCAAATGGCTGCCGTGCCGCCTTGCCGACCACGCACAGCTTGCACACGGCATTCTTGGCTGTGTTGAGGCTCTTGATCTCAAGACTCTGCACCACTTCCTTCTTTTCCATGTCTGTCAGAGTTGAGGAAGCGATGTGACACACGCGGCGGTGTCACAAATCTAGGTCTCCATCGTCCTTCTTCGCAAGGTGGGCGATGTTGGACCCCGCCCGGCTGCCAAGGATCTTTGCACGGAGCAGGTACAAGTCTTCCTCTCGCTTTCCATGTGTTATCACCTTGCCTTCTACCTTCTTCAGGATGATGGCCTACTTGTTGTTGAAGATCACCTTGAGCCCCTTTGTCAGCAAGGCGGCTCATTGACAACAGATTTCTCCCAAAGTTTGGCATGTGGAGCAAGTTGTGGATTGTGCTCGTGACAGCCTCCCAGTCCTCATCCGCCTTGATGCAACCATTGCCTTCACTGGCAGCCAAATCTGTTTTGCCATCAGCCACCATCATGCCCAGCTTTGAGACGCCATAGGTGACGAATGCTGCCTGCTTGCATTGCGTATGGCGGCCCGATCCAGAGTCACTCATGGTGACTCCCGGATCTGACAAGTTGGTGGACTCTTGCGCCATCATTGCGTGGTCGTCCCTCTTTCCAGCCTTCCCTGACTTGTCCGAATTCCTGTTGGGAAAATTGCGTACGTAGTGGCCTTCTTTGCCACACACATAGAACTCCCCCTTCTTGTCCTGCTTGGCACCCTTTCCCTTCTTGCCTCCCCCTCCACCTTGAGGACGGACGGCATAGGTGGAACTTGATGCTGCCCCACTCTCTTTCCCACTATGCCACATCCATTCATTGCGGACGTACTCAGCCACCTTTGGATCCTTAAGTTCATTGGCAGACCAGCCGCCTAAGACAGTGATCATGGGACTCCAACTTCCCTGTAAGGCTAGGAGGATCATGGCTTGCAACTGAGGGTCGATCTTCCATCCGGTGGCTATGCACTCAGTAGTAAGGGACTCGATCTGCTACATGATCTCTATGATGTTGTTGCTTTTGTGAGCTTGGAGGGTGACGAGCTTCTTGAAGACGAAGAGCTGGCTACCAAGGTAAGTGGATTGGTAGATGGTTCAGAGTTTCTTCCAGGCCTCCGCGGCCTCCGTGGCCTCCGCGGCCTCTATGCATCCTTGAATGAGTGAACAGTGCGTCGGAGCTAGTGCTAACACAAAAAAGGCAAGCACCTTCTTGTCACTCTTCTTGTACTTGTCCACTTCCTCCGGTGTTGCAATTTCTGGAGGGGCTTTCTCTTCACCCTTGACCAGATCAAGCAGGCCCTTGTCATTGAGGTAGACCTCAAACTTCCACCTCCACAAGGGGAAACCAATCCCATCGAACTTCAAGATGGCGCTGATGCTCTCTTGCACGGTTGTTGTCATGGCACGTGGCGGTAGCATGAAGGTTGTAGAGCTAGGGTCCTTCTAGGCACGTGGATCCATAATCATTTTTTTGCACTAGTGGGTGTAGAGGTACCCTTTAGGGTGCCTAGCTCTCAATGGTTCACACTACCAATATTTGGGACACCCATTGGACACCAACGGTGAAGATTGTGGAGCACAAGGATTACGAATGTGAGTGGGCAGAACACATGGCATGCAGTAGAACTGAATCAAAACACGTTTTTGTTAGTTACAACAGTGAGATTAAATCAGATCCTTACAGCTTGTGATCTAAGCTTTCGAATGCATCCAAGCATCCCCACATCGGAGTAGTAGAACCCCTGCCATGGCTGTCGAAGTAACCCTTGGTGGAGCCGTCCACCTTGCCATGCATGCTAGGCAACAGGAGGCGCTTCGACAATGACCTGTCGGAGCGCCTTTCCTTGCCCAGAAGTCAAGGAGAAGTTCACCATGGTCAAGGAGATCCCTCTGTTGCTTCATTCATGGCCCTGGTACATTTGGAGCTCGTTGTAGAAGAACTCGGATCACTGGCGGTGGATTCTTCCGCCACCTATTGTGGGTACCAGATTCCACCCGCCCAACACCCGAACTTTGAGCTCGGCTGACTTTCTGAATACTCACTCTTATTGAGCAATTCAAAGCTTTATCTTGCATGGAAAAATACAAGAAAGTTAAATCTTAGGTCATGTCAGGTGTTCAACCACTCATCAGTGGTCAAACCAGGGAATACGATCAACGGCAATCATGACAAGGGGTACACCATGTCAACATTGTTGTCACAACAATTTTGTCGTGCTCGGTCCTGTTGCGTCCATTCGGTCCATTTGCACAATGTCTGATCCATTGATTCCTGTGTAGGGAGTTAGGATTGTGTAGTTTGATGGTCCATCTGGCACCTTGTATATTTCCGATGTGCTGTTTGTTCCTACTCTTTAGCTCAGACTGCTCTTGGTTTGTGCATGCACGATGATGGGTCTCACTGTTGAGCACTGTATTGACTTTATCATCCTGACTGCTCTTGAAACACCTGCCATCTTGCTTCGTACCTCCGTTGTTGATAACCTCTATCATGTGTTTCATTGCATTTCCTCTGCTTCTTCTCCCTCTCTCTCTTCTGTGCGTGTTTTTGTACCTGCTGTTCTCTCACCTGAGCATCAACGCTTACTACATTGCCGCCTCTGCCATGTGAGCTCAGACAGTATGCCCAATGTCATTCAAACTTAGCCAGACCTCGGTCTTGATTAGGCTTCCTTCAAGAAGCCGCCTAAGACCAATTATCTCTTCTTTGTCCAGGAAAAGATGCACTGTTGCTCTTACCCTGACTCCATGTCCCTTGCATTACGTCCGTTAGAGTTGTTCTAGTTGGACCTCCTCGGTCCTGTCCCATTCAGGTCCTCCTTAGATCGGGGGCGAGATGTTCTCACCCTGACTGATGACTTCACCCGGTTGCTGTGGATCTACAACATCTACCACCAGAGTGATGCCGCCCTGGCGCTTGTGACTGGTGGTGAGTTCTTAGGTGAGATGGATGTCTAACTTGCTGAGCACGGTATTTTTCACCAGCTCTCCACCCCAGCTACACAACACCAGATCGGTATCTCTGAGCATTGAAACAACTCTATGGAGGATGTGGTCTGCACCATGAGGTCTAAGTGGAGTCGTCCAAAGTCCTTTGTATTTGAGGACTTCTCCTATATGATGTGGGTCTGGAACCGCTTACTGCATGGTCCTCTTCCAGACCATGTCACATTGTATGAGTTGTGGTTTGGCCATCGTGCTGATCTCCGTCTCCCTTACATTTGGAGGTCCCTCGCATGCGTATGGTACACCGAGGATCAACAGGGGTCCAAAGTCTCATCTCGGGATGGCATGATCACCTTCCTTGATATCTCCCCGTGGTAAAAGGCTTGGCTTTTTAGAATCCTGCTCGTCATCGCATTGTCGAGTCCTGAGACACTCTCTTCTTTGAGAATGTCACCTACCACGGCCTGTCCAGTATTTTTTCACTGGCCGCCGACCACATTCCCACCTGTGTGGTTTCCTGGCGGATGGGGGAGTCTAGTCTTACAGATGAGTCAGTCCACGCCTCCTCATCGTCTCCTCATCTTGATGCTGAGGATCCGGCCACCTTGGCTGTGGGTCCAATAGTCTCATCAGTTCTCTCTAGTACACCAGATCTCGTGCTAATGTCAGTCCCCTCTGGCACACTTGATCCCGTGCCAGTGTCCGTCCCATCTGACACACCTCATCCCATGCCAGTGTCAGTTCCCTTGTGCACACCTGATCTCGTGCCAGTGTTTGTCCCCTCTAGCACACATGATCTCAGCGTTAGTTCCATCGGCATACATGGTCCCGAGCCAGTGACAGCATCTCGAATCACACCTACTCCAGTGCATGCCCCTGTTTCCCTTGTGGCTGTGGCCCAGCCGCCTGCTCCGCAGCCAGAGGTAAGGACCTCAACATCGGACTACCCCCACGAGCCCGGTGGTCTGGTGGTTGACCACTAGCCTCAAGGGCTCAACGAAATGTTGAATCTACGTCCATGTTGCCTTTGGGAATTTGAAGTCGACCCCAAATTCGAAAGTATGAAGTCAAAAGTCGGCATACTTAGCCCCCATGTCGGAAGTCCGTTTTGGTCCAAGTGTAAAACAGGCAGATTTGGGGCTGCCGGTCGGTTTTAGTAGACCTTGTTTGGTCAAACAACTAAATTTGGCAACTGAAAACCCCACATACCTAGACAAACATTGTGCAACATAAAGTTTGAGCCATTTTCTTGGTCAGTTAACATTCTAAGGCTGCAGTGCATGGCCACTGTTGCCATGTCCATCATGCTGAATACAGCCATGTCAAACTAAATCCTTCACACTCAAATCAGGTTCATTAAACTACCATCAATGGATTCATGAACTCTTTGAGTCATTCATGTGAGCAGTGGCACTGCATGCAACTTCAATGCTATGTACATAATGCAATGGGGGAAAAAAATCATTGAGGGAAACATGATGGTGTAAAAATAACAGCAACTTGTTTGACAAGAGCAGCCATGCAACTGGAATATGTCACTAGCCACGGTTTGCCACACAGCTACGCTTTGGGCGTGATCCTCCTGCTTGTTATTGGCATGTAATACGTGCATCCCTGGAGGGGTTTGGTGGGCTTGCCACCTATATCTCCACTTCCACGTCCTTGCGCTTTCTGACTCCTTGCTTGAGGAATCTGCTCACTTCTTCCACGTCTTCTGAACCCTGTCCATCCTCTTCATCTTCCTCTCCAGTTTCATCCCCATCCTCCTCCTCTTCCTTGTCCCCTTCTTCATCACTGTCATCCTCATAATCCAATCCATCCTCCCCTGCTTCAACTCCTGCTGCACCAGCTGCAGCACCACCTGTTGCATCACCTGCTGTACCACCTTCTACATCGCCTGCTACACCACCTACTGCACCACCTTCCCCACCACCTGCTGCACCACCATCTGCTATGCTGGCTACTGCACAGGCTGTCCCACCTTCCTCATCACTCAGAGCCACTTCAGCAATGGCCGGGTCCCACTGCACCTCCTCTCCTTCTGCTCTTATGTCCCCATCCATCTCACTTCCACTCTCTTCAACCTCTTCTTCTGCCAGCTTCTGAATTTCAGCTACAAGTTTCTTCCCTTTCACCTTGCCATACATGCGTATGAGGCGGACGTTAACACGCACTAGGAGCTCCAGCGTTGACATACTCAGGTGGTTATGATGAGCTGTCTAGATCAGCTCATGCTTGCTGAAGAATTGCTCATTGTCCGATGAGTTACAGGGTTGTGCAACGATGCACATGGCAAGGTTGCGCAGTGCAGGCGTCCTGGTCATATGCCGTGTGTGCCACCTGAATGTGGCCACTTCCCTGCCACCATCCTCACAACAGCTGCCCTTGCCTTCTCCACATCCTTCAGGCACTCCGGATCCGCTTCCACCGTCATCCTGCCACTGCTGAATGCCTCCAACTCGTCCTCTAGTGCAACCTGTTCAGCTTTGGGCATAAGAGCACATACCACAGAGTTCCAAGCCTCAACAGTTTTCTCATCGGCATCAGATTTGTGGCCAAAACATTGAGGGTGAATGCAACATGCAGTTGCAAACATGGGGCAGTTCATCTCGCTTTTCCAGTGCCAGCTCATACGCTCCATGGCATACTACACCCACGCAGGGCTTACAGCAGCACGGTGGCGTCCCCTTGCAAGGCCAAGCGCTCGGATCTGCACCGTGACATCAAGCAATGCCTCATAGATGATGCCAGAGGTGCCACCACGAGTGTCAGCCCTGTGTAGAGCCACCACCAGCGGCATCATCAGGCACATGAAGACATCCACCTGCAGCCAAAACACTTCAGAGCGCACAAGCTTACGAACTTCTTTTTTTCTCAAACAAAAACCTGCATCCCTTGCTCCACCAATCTCCTTCCATGTCTCTGAGCCCACCATCTTCTCCAATGTCTCCCTCATCTCCAACAGGCAATAGAACATACAGTGCACGGAGGCAAAGTGAGTTGCACAAGATGGTAGCACAAATTTTCTCCCACTCTCCTTCTTCATCCAAGACCTCAGAATGTATTTGTTTCGGATGAATGAAAAATTATTCCCCACCTTCCCAACAAGAACCCCCCCCCCCCACTCAGTCTTGCCAAGATCCTTGAGGATTAGATCAATGCTGTGAACTACACAGCTGCAAAAGAAGATGGAGGGATACTTATCACGGAGGGCCTTGTACGCTTTCTTGTTTGTGGATGCATTGTCCGTGATCACCATCACCACATTTGCTGTATCGAGAGCTTGATTAGCCTGGTCAATGGCAGCTGCAACGTGATTAGCATCGCGGACAAGACCTGTGGCATCACGGGAGAAAAGGTAGCAGATTCCCTCGGCATTGCTTGCCATGGCCGAGTAAATTGGCCGAATCTGTATATCTGACCATTCATCAACATCCAAAGACACCCCATAGATCTCCCAACGAGCCTGTAGAGGTTCCTCTAGCTCACAAAGCTCCTTATCCAGGGCTGGCATAATGGTTGAAACCACCGTGTCCCGGGATGGCAGCCTGAAGCTGGCGTTGGTGTGTCCGGCACTCTCAACTAGTTCCAAGAGCACCCTCTTCCGGTAGAAAGAAATGGGGAGGGCTACCTTGGCCATCACTTTCACCACAGCCTTCTGGAATTTTGCATTGGCCTTGTTGTCAAGGTGGTCTTTCATGCTAGTTTGGTGCGCGTCGCTCAATGAAGTTGTAGAAACCACCAGTCCACCTCAAAGAAGAGCAACAACAGGTGGAGTTTCCACTCTAGAAGCAGCATCATCTTCCGCAGCCTCCCCTCCCACAACCTCCCCTCCCCCCTCCTCATCACTTTCCACCAGTCCAGTCGTAGCAGGAGCCTCCGCCATCTCATGATCAGCAACCATCCCAGCCCAATTCACAGGCTTATCTTTGGTGCCCTAAGACGGTCCCTCACCTCGGTAGAGTACCGGGTCCACATGAACGAACCCTTTAGGTGGATTGGGGAGTGGCGGCAGGCCCATCAGAGCCTGAGCTGCAGCAGGTGCCACCTTGCACTTGATGGCGTTGCCGACGGGCGCTCCATAGTGTGTGCGCATGCAGTCAAACCCTCCAGAGTAGGAGGTGTCACAGGTTCCACACATGAAGCCAGGGTAGCCACCAGCAATTGGGCATGGACGAAAGTACTTGGATAGCGCCTTCACGAGCAGTTCATCCTATAGTGGTCTTGGGGCTGTGTTATCCTGAGAGCAACAAGGCATGACTACTGCAACAGCGGAGGCCCTAGCCACACGTGGCATGGTGGCTAACTGAGGCTCCTCTGAGGAGCCTTAGGATGAAACGTCAATCGACAGGCAAAAGTGGAGTGAGTCGGGAAGGCCAACACTACATGAGCCTGAGCCACAAAGAGGGAGGGAGAGGTGGGGGGGAAGAACATGGACAGAACGCAGTGGATATTTTGCATGCCTTGTTGCATGTCTTTTGCATTAGGTGTTTCCATGGCCCTCATTGGATGATTAACCTTGTTTGAGTCGACAAAGAGCTCTGGTTGGTCCATTGTTGATTTGTTGTACGAGAGCAGTCTGAGGCCAAGAATACAGTGGTCCTCATCCATGCCTGGTGCTAGCATACATGCTACCCTGGATGGAATCGGTAAAAAAGGCCGAAAATCCATCTGCCAGCCCAACACCGATGCCTATTTTCGGCCCAGTGTTGAGCAAGACTGACGGTTTTTTTTTTTCTTTCCCACAAAAAATTGTTTCTTGACTCCCTCTAGTCAACCGTAGACCTCGGCTTTTTCCACTTAGGAAAAGCCGTTAAAGACTCCAAGTCGACTTGGACGACTTGGCGACTTTGACTTTAGGCTCAAAGTTGCCAATTTGAAGTCAGCATGGCTCAACGTCTCGTCACTCGACTCGCAGTCTTCAGAGTGGCGAGCATGGCACGAAGGCATGAGTGTCCAAGCAGACTACACTGAGGTGCATCTAGCGTGCCCTATTGGCCACAAGCTAGTCTCCCGTGAGTTCTAGGTCGCTTGCAATGTCGCAGTTGATCTTGTCGTGGTCAGACTGAGTCTGGAGGCGTATGTTTTGGCTACCGGGAGTTCAACCTTGATGGTGCCTCATCCAGAAATGTTGAAACAGGCACTCTCGGCTGACGCTAGAGAGCTGTAGCGTGATGCTTGTGAGGATGAGTTGATTGCCATACGTGAGCACTGCTTCTATGAGCTTGTCGACCTCCCGTCTGGCAACAAGGCTGTATAGGCCAAGTGGGTCTTCTGCAAGAATGTGAAGCCTGACGACACACTAGATTGTTACAAGGCCCGCTTGACAGCCAAGGGATCCTCACAGGTTGAGGGTGTCAATGACATGTTTGTACACGTTGGCTGTATGACCATTGCTCGCGCCCTGTTCGGGGTTGTCTCTCACCATTAGTGGGAGTTGCAACCGATGGATGTGAACAACGTGTTCTGTCATGGAAATCTAGAAGAGGAGATCTACATGGTCCAACCACCAGGGTTTGAGGTCGGTGACAAGGTCTGGCGCTTGTAGAAGGCCTTGTATGGCCTGAAGCAGTCATCCCAGTATTGGAGCCAAGAGATCACTGGCACTGTGACGTGTTCCGTGTACGTGTAGAATGATGTCGACATGCCCCTCTACCTCAAACCTATAACTACGAGCTTTGCTGCAATCTTTGTCTATGTTGATGATCTCCTAGATGCGTCTCTGTTGATGGAGGCCGCAACTTAGGCAAACGCAATCCTTAAGGCTACCTACATGATGAAAGATCTTGGTCTTACAGTTGTGTTTCTAGGGATGGAGATCTTGTGTGATTGTGAGCGATGTACACTCTTACTACTTCAGGCACATTACGTCCACGTTGCGGAGCAGCTGTTTGCTGAGCTCCTTGGTGTATTTTCCATAACTTCCACCCCCATCACACCTCACGGGCAGGATTTCCCAAAGTTTGACAATCCAGCATATCTAGGAGAGACAGTGGACATGACCCTGTACTTGCGCCTCTTTGGCTATCTGATGTACTTGACCACTACTACACGATCCGACATCGCCTTTGCCGTCAACCTCCTTGTACAGTTTTTGTATTGTCATTAGGCGGGAGCGTTTCACGCTACAGTTTGAGTGGTGCGATACGTAGTTTCCACACCGTATCTCAGACTCTTCTTATAATGGTAGTGTTTGGTGGTAGTCAACGACTGCACAGACAACATCTAAGCTTGGAGCCCTGATGGGCACAGTCAGACAGGCTACGTGTTCCTCCTCGGCGGCACCATTGTGTCATGGCACAGCAGCAACCATGTTTGTATCCCATGTACCTCATTAAAGGATGAGTATGTTGTGCTCGGGGTCGAGGCTGCTGATGCAGTGTGACTGTAACATCTTTTTTGTGATTTGCATCAATCAAAGCCTCACGCCATTCTGTGCTATGACACCCACAGTACTCTTGCTCTTGGTTTGCTTTATGCATGCACAAATCACATTGCCGTTGAGCTTTACTTTGTGCTTGACCTTGTGGAGCGACAGGTGATCACCGATTGGTCTGAACGGACATGCAGCGCGCTAACTTTTCTACCAAGGCAATGGCGTGCAGAAAGTCAATGGTGGCCATCCATTTTTTCCGGCTTCACCCTTTGTCTAAGAGTGGCTGAGAGTAGGATGTGTGAGAGTGGACTGTTGAGCATCTTGTTGCACACCTATGTCATTTCTACACGTGTATGGATATGCGTACCATCGGGTCATGGGGGAGTGTTGTGTTGTGATTCATCTCCGTCTTTTTGTACAGCTTACTCTGACCACTTGGCCGTGTCCATGCTCGTGCAGATCCCTAATGCAAACCTAGCTGGCGCCGGAGCACCGATGAGTGGTAGCTCAACCCACCAGAAGCTGCTAGACAGCTGCCACGGCATCCCGGGTACTTGCTAGGGTGCTTTGCTATTTTTGTGCAATCAGTAGAGTTTTCTCTATGGATTGGCTCTTGAGCCCGATTTGCACGTTTTGCGTTGTGTGTCCAACGATCGATGCTGGACTTGTGTGTGTGACCAGTGTTAGTGTCCAACTCAAGATTCCATACCTCTAGGTTAATTATTTTTTATGTTTGGATGCATGTGCGCAGAGTTACGGCCGAAACAGTACTTCTGGTTCAATTTTAGGGCAAACTAACTTTCCCGCGTGTGCCACCCGCCATGCGCCGCGGCACGTGTTTATGTTGTGTGCTTCTCAGTTGTCACTAGGGCTGTTAAACTGAGATCGATATGAGACGTCTCGATCTCAAACTCGTTTTTTTCCACTTCAGCACGAGATGTCTCGTCCCGGGTACAGAAGACGAGAAAATCTCGGTCTATATTTTCGTCTCGATCGTTTCTTCGTCTTTCTCAGGTCAGAGATAATCTCGCATATTGCGCCATTGCAAGGGACGAGCGAAACGATGAATCGAGCTGCCGGAAACCCACCCACTTTGCGATGACTCCATTCTGACTACGAGCAACATTTCTGAAAACAACTAGAGTCAACATCATTTTCAAAGAAAATGCCCCAGTTCAGAAAACAAACCCTACACACTAAGGATAATAGGTCACTGAACCAACTCGCTTGACAACTGCAGGTCTAGACCATTGGGCACAAACATCTCCACGACCAGCGGACTGGTTGCACGTGCCGGCGTCCCGATCTTGCACGGCATATGATGTATCTCGGTCTCTTCTCGTCTCGTCTCGCGTGAGACAGATCGAGATTGTCTCATGTCGAGCGGTACGAGACAACTAGATGAAAAATATTGAGACAAGCGAGATCCAGACCGGTCTCGATCTCGATCTAACACCATTAGTTGTCACTTCTCTCTGCATGACTAAGCTATTGGAGTTGATAAGGCTTTTCACATCTCCATAGCCTAACCCTTTTTGTTCCATGCACCTGCTTGCTTGCAAGTGCATCAGGTGACTAGATAGTGTTGCTGACTCAGCAACAGCAAAGCTAGGAAGCTTCCCAACAAGATCTCATCCGCAGCCCAATCCCTGATGTTTCTTGCATCTTCTTGCTTGCTAGTGCGCCAACTGAATGGACAGTGTCGCTAGGTCAGAAAAAACAAGGCTAGGAAGCTTTGTCGCAGTTACTCACGCCCATCACCCTGTAAGCAGCAGCGGACAGTCCGCACAGGCACACTCATGCACATCAACTGCTCACACTAGATCCATGGCAACGTGAGTGTTGCTTTGTGTGGCTTCCACCCGTCACGGCTGAGGCCGATGCATTATCCATATACCCACATTGGCGGTATATGATAGAGGAGGGCGTGACGACACGACGAGCCTCCGAAGTGTCCCGAGACTTCTCCAGTACCTACTACAGCACCGACGAGACGCGGTCGATGCATTCCGACAACCATGTGGGTTTGTCAGGAGCTAGGAGAGTTTTCTCGGTGGGTTGAGACCCACACACCCGGTGGACTGTACCGGTACAACGAGGAGACCCGGTGGATGTACTAGCGCTTCCGATGTTCGGAAAGCCGTGTGTGGTGTCTGGACGTTGATTCTGAGATTTTTTGGCACTGGTCCTATTTTCTCAGTGGTCGAGACCCGGGCACTTGGAGAGCTATTCTGGTGCCTCGAGGAGACCACCGTTATTATTATAGTGGTGTACGCAGTGTGTTCCCCCTGCTGACGCGTTTGGGTTCAGCGGAGGTGACGGGGCCCGGTACGGCTTGCTGCCTGCGCCCCTACTTAAGCCCGCTAGGGGCTCATTTGTACCCTCTCCTTGTTCTTTTATATCCAGCGTTCCAGACTTAGCCAGATTCTTGCCTTCTTGCATCACACTCATACACAGAGCTCATGTTCGTTTTTGCATGGGCCTGCATGCCCTAAAATATTTCCAATTTGGTATCAGAGCACAAGGGGGCATGTGAGCAGCAGAAGCAGCAGCAATGGGCGGAACGCGAAGAGAACGCGCCACGTGGCGCCACGCCGGCCGAAGCATGAGGGAGCGCAAAACGACTGCACGTGAACTCCAGAGGGGCGGTGAGTTGCGCAAAGCAGCATTAGCGACTACGTCCAGTACTACCATTCCCAATAGCTGTACAGGCGACAGCAGTAGCAGCAACCGCTTTGCGGTGCAGCAGCAGCAGCAACATCAGCTGCAGTAGCGCATCGGCCGGTGCAGCAGCGACGTCACTAGCAGCAGCACATAGCAGCAGCAACAGCAGCCACTGCAGTAGCAGCGACAACAGCAGCAGCGTGCAGCAACAAGCAGCAGTGCCGGTAGCAGCAATCTGCAGCCGTGGCAGCAACAAGCAGCAGCAGCTACTGCTACGCAATTTAGCAATAGTAGTAGAATTAGTAGCAGCGGAAGCAGCTGCAGCAGTAGCGGAAGCAACATCAAGCAACAACACCTGCAACTGTTGTGCAGTGTAGCAGCAGCAGCAGTAGCGGCGGAAGCAGCAGCAGCAGCAACCGCAGTAGCTACACTCGCCACTGCAGCTGCTGCTACACGAGGACCTCACAGCCCTCCTGTGAGGACCCCCGCCCCCTCGGAGGGGCCCCCTCGATCCCCATCAGGCGGCCTCTCCGAGGAGGGGCCCGTCGGCCCCTTTCGTCCCCTTCCCCTCCTTTCGAGAGGGTCCTCGGAGGGCCCCGTCGAGCCCCTCCGAGGGGCCCCTCGGAGGGGCCCGTCGGCTACGTCGGCCGACGGACGGAGGGAAGGGCGGACCCCCCCTGTCCTTCCCTCGCCTCCTCACTCACTCGCTCGCTCGCTCACTTGCTCGCTCGCTTTTTTTTGCGAGCAAGCAAGGAGCGAGGGGGGGGGGACCTGACATCGCCTCCTTGTTTTTTTATTCCCCCCCAATCCTGACCTGCCCCCTTTCTACGAGGCAATCCAGAACCGGGTGACGGTCAAACCCGGGATGAGCAGAAAGAGGAAAAAAATTAGGGACGGAGGTGGGGGTGAGAAGAGGGGAGAGCGAGATAGGGAATAATAAAAAAAGAGGGGGTGGCTGAGGGCAAGGGGAAAAAAAGGAAAAATAAAAGGGAATCGTCCAACTACTACCGCCGTAGCAGCAGCAACTTTCATAGTAGCAATAGCAGTATCAGACGGAGTTACAACGACTACATAGTGCGGCGGCTGTGCCAGCGCTTGCAGTTTCTCCTTCTCAGCTGAAAGCGGATTGTGCGTCGGTGGCGATCTCCGCTTCGAGACGCATCCTAGACCGACGTCTTCCTGGGGCCCGTGGATTGGTACGCGCATGTCACTCCGTAGGATCGACGGCGGATTTGAGTCTTTCCATCTCTGAGAGCTGGGTCGTCTACCGCTTGGAGCAGCAGCCGCACCTGCAGCCGCTATCCTCTCTTGTCTTGGAGCAGTCTTTGCTCTATTAGTGGCAGCAACATTAGTAGCCGCAGTTAGTCAGAATCTAGTCTCCGGGCGTACTGTGGTAGTGCGGCTCGTCCCGTCTGGTCATGTTTGCTGACCCGGACGCCGTAACCTCCAGGAGTGACAGTACCTACTGGCTTCATTCTCTACTGTGGCTTGGTGTTTACCACCGGGAGTAGGTGCCCTCGGTACCTATCCATCGTCCAGCGCACGAGATGAGTGTGCGGACATCTGAGCAGGCATCTTGCGCGTTTGCCTGTTACTACTCTGGTGATGGACGTCATGGTTGGCGTCACTGTTGGACGCGCCCTCCCGGCTGGCATCCACCTTGGCTTCAGCCTCATCCCAGCATGCGTCCTCCACAACATGCGGATCTGCCAGCATTGGTAGATCCCCTAGCTAGACCTCTGGTGACCATATTCACCGAGATCCACGGCCTGAGGCAGATGGTACAGCGGCTTTGTGACCTCGTTGTCACCGAGCGTGCTTCTGCTCCTTGTTCGTCGACGGCCTCCTTGACCACATCTCCTTCATCCTCTGTTTCTTCCTCATTCGATGGTCTCCCTTTAGCTTCACCTGTTGGCCTGTCCCAGGCTGCCACTATCCTCTCGATCCTCCACTCTCATGCGACCACGATGCCACCTCTAGATGACATGTCTTCATGCAGTCGTTCCAGTCGTGTGTCCCCGCGGCGTTGGCGTCAGCGCTCCGCACGCCGTACTCACGATGGTTTTGATACATCCTCCACCTCCTTGGCTTTCGTTGCTTTACCTATCGAGGGAGAGTGTGGTCACTGCGCATTGTCTATTGTGATGGTAGTGACAGGATCCGCACTCGCGCCAGGCCGTGGTGCCCGAGCGTCCGCTCAGGCAGACTCAGATGATACGGTTACAGCACATGGCGTAGAGTCTGATCCTGACATGGCGTTCATTGTAGAGACTTGCCTGTCATCGTTCACGCTGGATCCAGATCTTCCACAACAGCAGGTGACATCAGGAGGAGTGCAGGCACGGTGTCCCTGGACGGTGCCACTCGCGGCTCCGTCTGGTGGAGGCCCAGGGGTGGCACAGGAGTCCCGTACGGTTTGGGATGCATCTACCGGACTTTTGGGGGAGAGTGTGCACACGAATCACACCAGTCCGGCAGGTGTTGGAGTACTTGGGACGTGCACGTCATCGAGGTCGACATCTACGCTGGGGTAACAGCCGGACATTCTACAGTAGCAGGTTCCATCAGGAGGAGTGCAGGTCCCGCGTGCCTTGGCGATGCCATTTGCGACTCCGATCGGTAGCAACCTAGCCGTGGCAGAGGAGTATCGTGCGGATCGGGATGTCCCATACAGATTTCCGAGGGCGTTGGCACACGGGACTCACACCAGCCCGACAGCGGTCGCAGTGCATGAGCAGAGTCGGCCGGATGGTCTTGTTGAGGTTGAGGCATTCTTAAGAGCAGCAGTTCTGAGAGATGTCGCTGGGACATATGCTGCAGCAGACACAGCAGGCTCCACCATGTCATCTACGCTACCTGAGGACCAGCTTCAGCGTGAGGAGTTGCCTCTGTTCCCAGAGTCTACGTCCCGTACACAGGACGGAGCAGCGACATACATGACGGAGTCAGATGGTAGTCTTCACTCCATTATCCAGCGACCAGCCTTCCCGGCGAGACAGTGCGTGAGCGCGAGCTACGCTTGTTCGTCGCCTTGACGGGCATTGTCGAGCCAGAGTCCTGCACACCTGTGTCCACTACGGCGGCAGTAGAGGATACTAGAGCAGATCCGTACATGCAGATAGAGTCACCTCGTTAGCAAGAGCTCAGTTCTGCCCCCTCGGTTTCACCTGCTGGTGACCCTACCGATCACATCGACGCCGAGAGTGGCGGTACCTGCACGGACGACATTTGTACATGGAGGAGAGACTATGAGTTGGGACCCTTGGCAGTCACGCGAGGGCTGGCACACTCCAGGTGATGCAGATTGACGTGAGGAGTCTCAGCCGGAGACACCACTTTGTCTTTGAGCATGGGAGCTGACTCACATGTGACAGGGGGAGCCATCTTTGCATGATGGGCATACCACATGACTCATCATCCAGGATCTGTTTAGCTACGACATCAGCATCTCCATCGAGGACATCGCTGCCAGGTTCATCTGCCCAGGGGGAGTGTTGTGTGGACCTCGACTTGACGCGACATTATGGAAGATGCATGGAGAGGTCCATGAGCTGCTGTGAGCAAGTACAACATCCGGCGTATGGCTCATGCTACGTGCCTGCACAGCTGCATGTGGATGGTAGCACATTGTTGGTCAAAACCTGGACACTTGGTACGTTGTACCAGTGTCACGAGCAGACCATGTGATCGTGTGTCTTGGTGTGTGGCTATATTGCGTGTGGCATGTGCATGCAAGCTGGGCCGCTCTTAGTGGGCAAGACCCGGACACGCGGTGAGTTGCACCCGCGTTACGTCGAATTCCTCCCATGATCCTGTGTTTGGATGATGATGCTATTGTGTTGGATTGCTCGTAGCGGTCGAGACCCGGGCACTGGTACCGCCAGTGTCACGAGGAGACCATCTTGTCGTCTCACATGTGTATGATGTGCATTAAATTGGTTTGTGCGCGTGTGTATCACTCCTCTCATGGTCGAGACCCAGACACTTGGTGAGATGTGCTACTGTTGAGGGAGACCTTTGATGAGTAGCAGATCAGCGTGGGTGGTTTACTAGTGCACATTGTGGTTTGGCATACGTTGTTGTTCCGTGCCTTCGTTCATTTGTTCTTGCGTGGACGGATGTGTCAGCCAGGGGGAGTGTTGGTTTGTGTGGTTTCCACCCGTCACGGCTGAGGCCAATGCATTATCCATATACCCACGTTGGCGGTGTATGATAAAGGAGGGCGTGACGACACGACGAGCCTCCGGAGTGTCCCGAGACTTCTCCAGCACCTACTACAGCACCGACGAGACGCGATCGATGCATTCCGACAACCATGTGGGCTTGTTGGGAGCTAGGAGAGTTTTCTCGGTGGGTTGAGACCCGCGCACCCGGTGGACTGTACCGGTGCGACGAGGAGACCCGGTAGATGTACTAGCGCTTCCGATGTTCGGAAAGCCGTGTGTGGTGTCTGGACGTTGATTCTGAGATTTTCTGGCACTACTCCTATTTTCTCGGTGGTCGAGACCCGGGCACTCAGAGAGCCGTTCCGGTGCCTTGAGGAGACCACCATTATTGTTATAGTGGTGTACGCAGTGTGTTCTCCCTGTTGACTCGTTTGGGTTCAGCGGGGGTGACGGGGCCCGGTGCGGCTTGCTGTCGGCGCCCCTACTTAAAGCCCGCTAGGGGCTCATTTGTACCCTCTCCTTCTCCTTTTACATCCAGCGTTCCAGACTTGACCAAATTCTTGCCGTCTTGCGTCGCACTCACATACAGAGCTCATGTTCGTTTTTGCATGGGCCTGCGTGAGAAACTGCTAGGAAGCTTCCTAGCCTTGCTGCTGCTGACGTGGCGACACTGTCCAGTCAGCTGATGCACTAGCAAGCAGGCAGGTGCAAGAAACAGCAAGGATCAGGCTAGGGAGACGCGCAAAGTCTCATAAGCTTCAATAGCTTAGTAAATGCAGAGAGAGATGACAACTGACAGGTCCAGGGCATAAATACCTGCCGCGGCACACGGCGGGTATCGCACGCGGCAGTCCAAGAGCTGTCCTAAAACCGGCCCAAAACCACTGTTTTGGCCGTAACTCTGCGCACACATGTCAGAATCCTACGCCGTCTGAACCTAGACGTGCAGAATCAAAAGACGCACGCAACGACTGGTCACATGCATGCATCCATCGACTGACAGCGAGTATATAATGCAAAAACATGCAAATGGGTCTCATGCCCAGTCCGCCGAAAGGCGCCTGCAAGACGTAGAAGGCACAGCAAGGAGTCCCGGTGACATCTGGGGCTCTGGAACAGT
>SZWC01003075.1:10937-33769 GCA_023375785.1 Penium margaritaceum
TCTCTCTCTCTCTCTCTCTCTTTGCAACAGGATCTTTTGTTTTGCAAGGGGGGCTAATGAAGCACTAGGTACCCCACATCTTCCCCCCCATCTTCTCGACCTGCTAATTTCGTCCACCCTGTTTCTGCAATGGAACTGGTGGTGGGTTCAGCAAAGGATGGCAGACGAAGCTCTGTGGTTCGGCGATGGATGGCAGATGGAGCTCTGTGGTTCAGCGAAGGATGGCAGATGAAGCTTTGTGGATCAGCGATGGATGGCAGACGAAGTTCTGTGGTTCAGCGATGGATGGCAGACGAAGTTCTGTGGTTCAGCGATGGATGGCAGACGAAGCTCTGTGGCTCACGGCAGCCTCACAGCTCTGTTTGCAGTTTGCGGATCGCAGCCGTGAAAGTGTGTTCACTCCGTAAGTCTGTGCATGCGCGCGGGTGAGAGAGCGGGCGGGTGGCCAAGCGAACTGAGGGGTGGGCAGGCAGGGGTTTGAGGGGATGGGCGGTCACACGGGCGGGCTGGCAGGTGGGTAGGCAGCAAAGGTTGTTTGTGCGTTGCTGAGTGCGTGCTTGCATACACACCCACCACTTTCCTGCGTCTTGAGCGTCACTTTTGATCTCCACCCATTTCCTGTGTCTTGAGCGTCACTTTTGATCTATGTTGCAAATTTCGGTGGGCCGAAAATTTCGGTCATGAATTTCGGCCGAAATTTCGGGGCTCTCTCAGGAGAGAAATGGCCGAAATTTCGGTCACTCCCTGAAATTTAGCTTTAAAATTTTAAGTTTTGAACTCCCTGAAAATGGCCTCATCTGGCAGATTTCGCCCATTTTGAGGTCAGAATCAAGCTCAGGAGTAGTATTTTACCCTAGAAACCACCCCCTTTTGACCCCAAAATGAAGTAGAAATTTTAAAAAATTTAATTAAAATTTTTAAAATTTAAGGTACCCTTGGCCGAAATTTCGGCCCGAAATATTTCGGTCCGAAATTTCGGGGCTTAAATTAGTGGAAATTACCGAAATTTGCATCATAGCTTTTGATCTCCACCCATTTCCTGCGTCTTGAGCGTCACTTTTGATCTCCACCCATTTCCTGCGTCCTGTATTCGTTCTTGCTGTAGGCAATGGGGTGGTGAAGCACAGCTCGGCCAAAAAAAAAACCGGTCAGAAGCAGCTCATGTGAAATCTGGAGGAGACGGCGTCAAGGTGGAGCGGGTGAAGGGTCGGGGAAGATGACAGATATTTACAGGATGGCAGAAATATCCAGGATGACAGTGTTTTCGATGGCATTGCTTGCTCTTTCCAACACATGCATGCTTGAGTTCATGCGTCGTGCATGCGAATGCGTCTGCCCATGCACAGGCGACAAGTTTGTGAAGCGCAGTGCGGCCGACAACCGCAAGAAGAAGCTCATGCGCAAGCTGGAGCAGAAGGCGTTGGGGTGGGGCGGCTTTGACGACGCCAAGGTGTCTCTGCCGATGACGGTGGTGCTCAAGCGCATGTTCACGCGGGACGAAATCGTTGCAGAACCGACTGTGGTCGACGAGTTGGAATCGGATATTGCGTCGGAGTGCAGCAAGTGTGGTCCGGTTGAGAAAGTGAAGGTGGGCATGAAGCCATGTCCACATTGCTGCCTTGCTCTCCTCCTCCTCTTCTTCCTCCTCTTCTTCCTCCTCCTCATCCTCCTCCTCCCTGCCATCCTCCTCCATGCATTGGCTCCCCCTTCTACTCACCCTTCCAACCAGGTTCACTCTCTTTCCTTGATTCTTACCCCCTCCCTCCCCCGCCTGCCCCTCCAATGCCACCCTATCTTTCTCCCTCCATCCCCCCTCCTCCTTTCCTTCCCAATCCATTCCTCTGATGCTCCCTCCTCTCCATCTTCCTACGTTTCCACTGCCCTCCATTCGCTCAGTCCACTGTCTAGTTAGATGTTCCTCTAGTTCCAGGGTCTCCCCTGGTACTTCCTTAATCGTTCTTCTTGTTCTCTTTCTTCCTCCCCGTGTTTTCGTCGGCCTAGGTGTACGCAAACCATCCGGAGGGAGTGGTCACAGTGCGCTTCAAAGACCGCGAACACGGCCGCAAGTGCATAGAGCTCATGCACGGCCGATGGTGGGTTCCTCCACGAACAATATGGTTGCCATCTTGCTCGTGTCCTAAGACTCGTCGGTTTGCATTCCATTCACCACTTCTCGTCTCTTCTACTACTTTGTGCCCTTTTCACCTACTTTTTGTCCCTTCCACTGCTTTTTGTCCCTTCCACTACTTTTTCATTACGTCCACTGTTATTTACATGTCCCCCAATGCCGTTGTTGTTTTGTTACCCTCATCCTCAAAATACGGGGTGGTGCACGTCGTCTGGTGCAGGTTTGGCGGTCGCCAGATCGAGGCGTTTGAGGACAAGGGTCTTGTCAATTGGGGTCAAGTCCGGGATGAAGACGAAGAAGCCCGTAGGCTTGAACTCTTTGGGGAGGAGCTTGAAGCAGAGGGAGACTGATGATGTTCTCCTTGTTCTCCTTCCAAAATGTTTCTTCGTTGCTCTGAAGCAAAATCTTTTAGTGGAAGGAGATCCTGTATGAGCTTGTCTCAATGCACCCTTGGAATGAAGTGTGAGCGTTGTCCGCCAACTGCTTTCATGTCCGTGTGCAGTGTAGAGTAGCCCATAAGGAGAATTTTGCAACATGATTTCCTGCCATCACACGGAATGGTCATTCATGTCGTTGCTCTCATGAAAACGTATTTTGTCAGGTTGCTCATGTGTGTGGAGCTCACTGACAGAGGTTAGAGTTCCTCGGAGGGGAGAGGTGCAGTTTGTGTATGCTTGACGAGGAAAGTACTGGGATGATTTCATGTCACTAAGCACGTAAGCAAGGCTGAGCAATAATATCCCTGGGCTTACCCGGGCGTTGGAGTCTCGTTGGGTCCCCGGACACCCCTCATGCTACAAGCATACAAGCGCCAACGTCGCTTGTAGCGTGAGTCTTGTTGGGTCCCCTTTCTACTAAGCATGCTTAGTAGAAAAGCCCATTTCAAGACACTGTTACATTTGTACCCAAAGGCTTGCATCGTGTGGTCACAAAGAGGGCCACACGTGTGATCAGGAACTATGGTGGAGGGGCTCTAACAGGTGTAGTTGCTAGGAAGTTACGTTGCTAGTCCATGTGTGATGGGACAAGTGAATGTATCCGGTCACACGGAGCGAGAGACGCCATGGATGCGGTAACTTGCTTGCAAGAACTTCACACTTCACCAAGACAAGAAGGAGAGGGGGGAGCGAGCGAGACATGTACTGGTGAGCACTCACTCACTACGAGCGTCGAGCTCGGGTGAGTGAGTGCCGCCACCCGGGGGTCGAGCCCGACCTCTCGGAATAACCGAGGGCGGCTACTCACCGACGCACGGTCAAGACCGGCACGGTGGCCCCCTAAGGATCAGCACCCGGGAAATATGCAGCTCCCCCATCACATGCAAGGCAAGATCAAAGAAGATGCAGGGCACGGCAGTGAGAGTGTACGACCCTAGCATCTACCGCATCACCCAGAGAGTCATAGAGAGTCATGGAGAATCATGCAATGGTAGCATTGGTGCCAGAGAGCACTCCTGGGTCCAGCAGCAGCTTGAGGATGTTGACCGCTCCAGCCAGGGTGGCCGCGTCAGACATCTTCCCAGGTAGTACCATTATCTCTCAATCTGTACATGAGTGTGTGGAGAATGTGGGAGGCAAGAGGGCATAGATTTATGAGTGGCCAACGAACTTCAACACTCCCCCATGACCCGCAGACAAGCAACCCACACACACAGAGGGGAGTCACGAGAGGTGAGCACAGGAGATAGAAGAGAGAGGACACAACAATCAACCTGGATCATGCGGACTGATGAGACCTACAGAGTGAACAACACTTTTGAAAACGTTGCGACTGAGGGCCTTGGTAAGAAAGTCAGCTCTCTGAGACCGTGTATCCACCCAAGCGATCTGGACAATGCCAGCAGCAATGCACTCACGAACAAAATGATGCTCCACATTGATGTGTTTGGTGCGTGAATGATGCATGCTACTGTTCTCTGCAATGGCCTTCGTGCTTTGGTTATCACAGCGCAGAGTGATGCAGCGGATGGGAACACGTAATTGTTGCAACAGACGACACAGCCAGACAGATTCACAAGTGCCTGCGCCCAAAGCGACATACTCAGCCTCAGCAGTGCTGCGTGCCACACACCCTTGCTTGCCACTTTTCCAGGCAGTGCCACCAACCAAAAAGATGTATCCTGTGCGGCTACGAGCATCAGAATCATGCGCCCAATCACTGTCTGTGAAGCCATCCACTACGACAGAGGGTTGTGCACGAAAGAGCAGTCCGACACGAGGGGTGGAGAGAGCGTACCGTACCACTCGCAGCGCTGCCTCGAGGTGCCGTTCTCGAGGGCACTGGGAGAACTGTGACAGAAAGTTCACAGCAAAGGCAACATCTGCACGCGTGGTCGTGGCGAGGTACATCAGAGAGCCGATGAATCGGAGATAGTCAGTCACATCCACTGCCTCCCCCAGTTTGGTGAGATCAAGTGACTTCAGTAGAGACTGCCCGGCAGGCGTCATAGGAGTGGACGCTGTGGGGATAAAGGTGAGGAGTGGTGCGAAGCGCTCCCCCAGACTGCGCACATACACAGCCTGATGCACATGCAAGATTCGACGTGTGCGATCACGCTCCAACTCCATCCCTAGAAAGACACGGGCTGGACCAAGATCTTTCATCTTGTATGCCGCTTGCAGCAGAGACTTGGCGGCAGTCACAGACGCAGCATCGGGAGAGGCAATGAGGAGGTCATCCACGTACACAAGAATGACAACAAGTGGTTTGGTGGGGGGCCCGAGAAAGAGGGTTGGATCCACTGCACTCCGCTTGTAACCCCCTTTTTCAAGGGTAGCTATAATTTCTTGGTTCCAACACCGTGGAAACTGTTTGAGGCCATAGAGGGCCTTGCGCAAACGCCAAACCCGGTTCGTGCCATCAGAGAATCCTGGTTGTTGGACCATGTAGATCTCCTCATCCAACTTGCCATGAAGAAAGGCGTTGTTGACATCCATCTGCTCAAGTTCCCAGTCATGCTGAGCGACTAGGCTGAGTAGAGCTCTGGCTGTGGTGTAGCGGCCAACCGGGGCAAAGGTATCATCAAAGTCAACCCCAGGGATTTGAGAGAACCCCTTGGCCGTGAGGCGAGCCTTGTATCGTTCAACTGTGTTGTCTGGGTTTAGCTTGCGACGGTACACCCATTTGGCAGCAACTGCCTTGCGACCGGGTGGGAGATCAACAAGCTCATACACCCCATGATCAGACAGAGCATGAAGCTCGGCCTTCATGGCCTGCTCCCACAGCGGGGAGTCAGAGGCGGTACGGGCTGCCTGAACAGTCTGCGGTTCGGGAGAGAGGGGTGAGAGACCGGCGGCTGCAAAGCATGAGGCAACGTACCCAGCTACAAAAGAGGTCACCGCAGAGTGGAACTCTTGTTCGACAAGAGAGTAGCCAAGTGCAGTGCTGGGATGGACAACAGATGCGGCTGCGGACAGGCCGGAGGCAGTGAAACCAAGTGCACGAAGGCCAGGGTCACCAGAGACAACCGGGTGAGACTGAGAGGGGAGAGCCCGGAGGCGGCCACCGCGCGTGGAAGGTGAGACTGGGGGAATGGACGGAGTGCGCGCAGAAGAGGCGGATGCAACGGAGCAAGGGGAGCCAGATAGAGAGGACGACGCAAGAGGAAGCTGCGAGGCGACAGGGAGTTCCGAGGCGACACGGAGCTCCGAGGCAACAGGGAGCTCCGAGGCGGCGCCAAGAGTGGGAGAGGAGGATGAGACAACAGGGGAGCCGATTGGAGAGCTGGAGGCACTGGGCGAGGCCGAGGGAGCCGTGGAGGGTGAGAGAGCCGGTGAGGAGGACGCGGACAACGGAGAGCCCTGGTTAGCAGAGGATGAGACAGGAGGGACCGAGGGACATACCGAGGGAGGAACAGTAGGCCCAGAGGGCAGAGAACCACCACCCCCACCCCGAAGAGGCGGAGCGAGGGACCCACCAAAGCGGGTAGCATCACGCTCAAACAGGTGTTCGAAAAACAGAGCGTCACGAGACTCAACGACACGGCAGCGGAAAGGATCCCAGAAGCGCCACGCTTTGGAGAAGGGGGAGACGCCAAGAAAAATGCTAAGGCGACCACGAGGAGACAATTTACCATCACGTTGGTCGGAGGGTACCCAGACGGATGCAAGGCAGCCCCAAACGCGGGCCAGACGAAGATCAACACGGCGGCCAGTCCAGCGTTCAAAGGGGGTGACAGTGTGGGGAAGGGGCCCATACGGGATGCGGTTCCAGACCCAAGTCATGTAAGACATAGCTTCAAAGGCGAAGAGAGGAGACTGACCAGAGGCGGAGAGCAGGGAACGAACACCGTCAGCAAGAGTGCGGTTTCAGCGCTCAGACACACCATTTTGCTGGGGTGTGTACGGAGCGGTGGACTCAAGCCGGACCCCGCGAGACTCTAGAAAGCGAGACGTGGGACCATAGAACTCACCGCCACGGTCACTGCGGAACACGCGCAAGGAGCGCTCACACGCGCGTTCGGCCTGAGGGAGCCAGGATTCAAGGATGTCGGTGACATCACTCTTGTGCCGCAGGGCAAAGACCCAGCGGTAACGGGAGAAGTCGTCAGTGAGACACAGCACATAACGGCCAATGCCGCCCAGGGAATCCTGGGGCAAGGGGCCCATGACATCGGCATGCACCAGATCAAGAGGGTGCGAGGTGGTGGACTCAGAGGTGGAGAAGGGTGAGCGGTGCATCTTGCCAGCGGCACAATCAAGACAAGTGGACGTGCAAGGAGGGGAGAACGTGGCAGGATCAAGGCCATGTGCAGGCTGAAGGCGAAGAAGGCGCTGGATCGCGGTAGTGTGAATGTGACAGAGGCGACGATGCAGGAGATCAGCATTGTCAGGAGACAGAGAGGGAGCGAAGTGAACAAGGGCAGAGGCAGCAGAAGGTGAGGGCAACATGAGCGGAACGCGGAACAGGCGATCGTAGCGCACACCACGCAGAACAACACGGCCAAAGGAACGGAGAGAGATGGAGGCAAGACCGCGGCTGGACGAGAAGTCCATGCCCTGATCGTCAAGGGTGGTCACAGAGAGAAGGCTGACCTCAAGGTCAGGAATGTACAAGACGTCAGGGAGGTACACTGTGCCCCCGGGACCAACGAAACGGACGACGCCAACACCTTGAACAGGTAGGAGCTGGCCTGAGCCAGTTCGGACAGAGCGCACAGACTGAACAGGTCCGAGGGATACGAAAGAGGAGCGACAAGAGGTCATGTGATGGGTGGCCCCGGAATCAATGATCCAGAGGCCGGGTGAGGCACGAGTGGAGGGTAGAACCAAACATACAGCAGCAGTGCCACGAAGAGAGGAAGATGATGGATGACCAAGGCCAGAGGGAAACGTGTGAGACTGCCATTCCTCAATCCAAGCACGGTCATCAGGCAAATCCCCTTGCACACCACCAGAGGCAGATCCACGGAGCGTAACATCAGACTCACAGGACAACACAAGGGGTTGGCCACTCACACTCTCACCTCCCTGAGAGCGAAAATGAAGAAGTTCGGCCAGACAACGTTCAAGGGTGCGCTCCTCGTCCCGGCGATCAGAGGAACGCTCAGAGGAGCGATCAGAGGAGCGATCAGAGTAGTGACCGTCTTCACGAGCCCAATGAGGGGCAGAGTAGTGAGAGGATGGGGGCCTGTAGTAGGGACCAGACGGTGGTGGCACCCAGCCCCAAGGGCTGGAGGCAGGCGGTGTTTGTTGAAGAGGGGCGAGCGTTGTGGTCAGGGCTGAGGCATATGAGGAAGAGGAGGATGACGAGACTGTCACAGCGGCAGCAGCAGAGGAAGTTGTAACACCGGTGCGCGCCCAATGAGCACGCATGGAGGAGGCAAGGCGCACGTCGTCACGGGGGGCAGGACATTTGGGCGCTGAGTGACCAGTAGCACCGCAATTCCAGCAGGTGACATCAGCAGCGGGTGAGCCAGATTTCTTGCCACCACGTCCACCCCCACGCCCTCTGCCTCCACGACCGCCTCCACGGCCGGATCCAGAGCCACCGCCCCCGTCGCGGGAGGCACCCTGGGTAGAGTGAGCATAAGCCTGAGAGGAGGAGATAGCAGGAGAGGCTACAGTATAGGCGGGGAGTGAGGAAGTAGTGACTGCTGCAATGGCAGCGCGATGCATGCATTTGTTTTGGAGGGAGTTCCACCAGTCAGTGAGACGTGCAGCAGTGAAGTCAAAGAGAGGGCCAATGCCCGGTGGGGCATCAGCAGGGACAGGGGCAGAGGCAAGGCGCTCGAGCTCTGCCTGGGAGACATGAAGATACAGATCAGACAGCTCAGGGATGAGGCCAGCGACAATAGAGAGACAGGCAGAGAGAGGGCCTGGGGCAGCTTTGCCAAGGTCCCTGAGCAGGCGCAGACTGCGTGCCCAATACTCATCTGCAGTCTCGTCTGCTCTCATCTGCAAGGTATTGAACTGCACGGTGAGAGCACTCTGTGCAGCATGCCCAGTGACAGTCTTGCGGCGGCGGATTAGTGCATAAGCACCCACTGGGTCTGCAGTGGTACCTCGGATGGGGTCGGCATTGTACGTACCGATGTCGCCCAGAAGATTCTCGAGACCGGCGTTGATGAGCGCCCGTACAGCACGGGCAGCCTCCGCTGGCTTGGGAACAAACGGCGGCTTGGCGGGGGAGTAGTACTCCCACAGCAGCTCACCCTGAGCCCATGCACTGAAGCGTGTCTCCCTGGAAGTGAAGGTGAGTTTTGAGGTGAAATGAGGTGGCGGTGTCTCAAAATCCTTCTGACGCACTGTTGGGAGAGCACCAGCAGAGGCAGTCCCAGCGGAGAGAGAGGAAGAGGAGGCATTGGCAACACCGCCACCCGCTGGCGCTGATGAGCTCGTGGATCCTGATTTGTCAGCAGGAAGGGCTGCCGCAAAGCCTGGGATAGAGTGGAGACGTTCGAACACTAATACAGCCACAGAGGCGGCTAACTCCTGCTGTGCTTCACGTTCACGCTCAAGTTCATCCTGCGCCTTTCGGCGCTCAGCCTGAGCCTCACTAAGGGTTGCCTGAAGAGCCTCTAGATTGTCTTCTGGTCCAGGCATGGTGGAAGAGTGAGAGCATAAAGAGGAAAGGTGGGACTCAGATGAGGGATGAGAGAGAGTGAGAGGGGAGAGAAGTCAGAGTGAGGGATGGTCTCACCGATCTAGTGACGGGGCAGCAGAGCGAAGAGAGGAGCCACCACAGCTGCTGCTGAGGAGAAGAGCACTGCCACCCACCCTGCAACTGCCACGGTCAGGCACAGAAGGCCGGTGACAGTGGCTCCGGCCACTGCTGCAGATGCAGATGCCACGAGGACTCCTGTGGTGATGTGTGGAGTCAGGTCTCGTGGAGCACCTGTGGGAGTCAAGACAGCTGCTGCAGTGGAGGCGCGAATGGAGCCGACGGCAGCTGCAGTGGNCACAGCTGCTGCTGAGGAGAAGAGCACTGCCACCCACCCTGCAACTGCCACGGTCAGGCACAGAAGGCCGGTGACAGTGGCTCCGGCCACTGCTGCAGATGCAGATGCCACGAGGACTCCTGTGGTGATGTGTGGAGTCAGGTCTCGTGGAGCACCTGTGGGAGTCAAGACAGCTGCTGCAGTGGAGGCGCGAATGGAGCCGACGGCAGCTGCAGTGGTGTCAGCAGCTGATGATGCTGCAGTTGCGACAGAGGCTGCTACTGCTGTGATCTGGGTGGCGATGTTTGCTGTAGCTGCAACAAGCAGTGTGAGTGAGGCCGCTGCTTTGGCGTGTGCGTCTGACGCACGACCTACTGCAGTCTGAGTGGGCACCCTGCAAGCACGGGCGGTTGCAGCAAAGGTTGCTGCCGCCCCTGCCGCTGCGTCCAGCACGGCCCCTGCAAGGCCGATGGAGTCCATGTGCACAGGGAGCACAGGGATGACGCCCGGTACCTTGGGAGTTGGAGCCGGTTCAGCAGAAGCAGCAGCAGCGGGAGACGGGCCGGCAGTGGTGTTGGAAGTAGATGCAGATGCGAATGGTGGAGTGCCGGCTGTGGGTTGCATGGTTGGATGGCGAGGAGGGGACGGCGGCAGATCGTCCGCAGTGTACACTTGTCGGTTGATTTCTTCCTCGCGCTCAGCGGCTTCCCTCTCTAGATCCCCTCACTAGTAGTCGGAGTTGAGCATGCAAAACCAGAGGGGAGTGTCGTGGTCTGGGGTTGACGGAGGGTCGTAGTCCCTTGGGTCCTCCCACCCGTCGTCAGCGTGACGTGCGGCAGTCCGAGGAGAGTCGAGCTCCTCGTCGGGGGGTCCGTCGAGCGGCGATGAATCCAGGGTGGCGACCGTGAAGATGCACGGAATGTGCGGAGATGCCCGGAGATGCGGGGAGATGCACGGAGATGCGGGGAGATACGCGGGGATGCCCGTAGATGCTCGGAGATGCGCGGATGTGCACGGAGGTGCGCGGAGATGCACGGAGATGCACGGAGGTGCGCGAAGATGCCCGGAGATGCGCGGAGATGTGCGGAGATGCACGGAGGTGCGCAGAGGCGCACTGAGGTGCGCAGAGATGCCCGGGGATGCACGGAGATGCGCGGAGATACCCGGGAATGCGCAAGATGCCCGGAGATGCACGGAGATGCGCGGGGATGCACGGGGGTGCGCAGAGACGCACTGAGATGCGCGGAGATGCCCGGAGATGCGCGGAGATGCGCGGGGATGCACGGGGGTGCGCAGAGACGCACTGAGGTGCGCGGAGATGCCCGGAGATGTACGGAGGTGCACGGAGGAGACCTCAGTCTGGAGGTGCGCGGGAGTGCGCGGAGATGCGCGGAGATGCCCGGGAATGCGCGGAGATGCCTGCGCTAGGGTGGCTTAGAGTGGCCAAGAGGGTCACACGAGTTTGAGTCGCGCCGAGAAGAATGCCTAGGATCGGCGAGCCATGGGCGAGATTCGCCACAGCTTTGATACCAGTAGTTGCTAGGAAGTTACGTTGCTAGTCCATGTGTGATGGGACATGTGAATGTATCCGGTCACACGGAGCGAGAGACGCCATGGATACGGTAACTTGCTTGCAAGAACTTCACACTTCACCAAGACAAGAAGGAGAGGGGGGAGCGAGCGAGACATGTACCGGTGAGCACTCACTCACAACGAGCGTCGAGCTCGGGTGAGTGAGTGCCGCCACCCGGNAGAGTCATAGAGAGTCATGGAGAATCATGCAATGGTAACATTGGTGCCAGAGAGCACTCCTGGATCCAGCAGCAGCTTGAGGATGTTGACCGCTCCAGCCAGGGTGGCCGCGTCAGACATCTTCCCAGGTAGTACCATTATCTCTCAATCTGTACATGAGTGTGTGGAGAATGTGGGAGGCAAGAGGGCATAGAGTTATGTGTGGCCAACGAACTTCAACAGCAGCAGCAACACAAGTTGTTTGGAACGCAGTAAATCCAGGGGTCATGTCGTCAGGGGGCTGGGAAAAAGTGCAGTTAGGAAGGATGGAGACGGTGACTATGGAGTATGGAGTGGACGAGGACAACAACGATTGATGATGTGCCATGTCCTTCTTGTTCGTTTGTGTGGCTTCCACCCGTCACGAGCAACGACCATGGTGATTACCCCGTATACCCCGCACTGGTGGTGTGGAGGAGCAGTACAGGAGAGCACGACGACATGATCCTTGATGCGAACGCAACTGGCGCCGGAGCACCGATGAGTGCTAGCTCCATCCACTAGCAGTTGCCAAACAGCTGCCACGACATCCTGGGTGCTTGTCGGGGTGCTTTGCTATTTTTTTTTGCAAACGCTAGAGTTTTCTCCGTGGACTGGCTCTGAGCCCGATTTGCATGTTTTGCATTGTCTGTCCACCGATTGATGGCGGACTTGTGCATGTGACAAGTTGTAGCATCCGGCTCAAGATTCACCATCTCTAGGTTAAAACAGTGTTGTGTTTGGATACATGTGAGTGGAGTTACGGCCAAAACAGTGGATTTGGGCCGGTTTTAGTACAAACTGACACTGTCGAGTGCGTCACCCGCCGTGCGCCACGGGAGCTAGTTATGTTGTGTTCTTGTCAGTTGTTATGTCTCTCACTCCAAATGTTATTGAAGCACTATGAGACTCTTGTGTCTCCTAGCCAGACCCTTACCGTTGTGTGTACAACTTGAGACTATTGTCACCGTCTGACCGGGCACTGGCGCCCAATTAGCGCCTGTGTCGCTAGGAAGCTTCTACGCATTTTCTCATGGTATCAGAGCATACAACAGTCACTGGTCGTCACCCGCTCGTCGATCGCGGAGCGTAGGCGCTCGGGTACAGGAACTGTAGCTCAGACGAGAGTAGTTGTGTCCTCGGCTACAACTGCCATGGTGTCAGCGACACCGGTCAGGGTAGTGATGAGCCGGAGGTCCGCAGCCCGCTCTGCATCCTCCATGTTGCACACAGGGACGTCTACTGTCACCAAGGGGCCATCTCGTGCTCATGCCACGGCTACTGCAAACACTGCAGCGCACTGGGCCTCTATTTCTGCCTCCGACCCTGCGACTGACCACTCCAGAACGGATGACTGGTCCTCATAGAGGAATTCTACCTCGTCCTGACAGTCCATCATCTGCTCCTGCTGCCCAGCACTATCTTTCAGAACCACTTGGGCTTCTGTTGTGGGTTAAGCATCGGCATCTGTATCACCTACTCCTCCTGCTGCTGGTCCTGGCACCATGGCAAGCTGTCTCCACACCAGCTAATGCGGGAGCGCGCACATTGTCAGGCACAGCTCCTACATCGGCCGTCATCATATCATCCGCCAAGGCATCAACGATCACCATCTCCATCCCCGACTCTGACTCAACATCAAACCATTCCTCCTCTGACGAAGATTCTCCATCAGGGCGGACGTCTCCCCCCGCCGAACTTTCTGCTACCTGAGTCTACTGTGTAGCGTCATCGGCCTTAACCATCCCGCGCTCCACATCAGTCGCTTCACCAATGCCGAGCGCCACCGCGATCGTCAGTGGACAAACCATCCCCCCCACGACTGACACCTCGGCAGGAGAGCCGTGGGGACTCGGCAGACCAAGCCGAGGACATGGGACGAGGGTGTCTCGTCACCTGAGAATCCTCCCACAGCCGCATCTAGAGGTGCGGCCTGGGCGCGACGTGCAAGACGAGCAGCTCGCCGCCGCGCAGGACAAGTGCAAGCACGAGCGGTACGGCCAGGGGCTGAGGGTGCGTCCGTCTGTATGATACTGACAGCCTTAAAAACGGAGCGGATGGTGACGGATGTAGGCGAGAGATCTGGCATACTAGCATTGTCGGCAGAAGGGGTGCAGGATCGGGAGGAGGATGGAGATGAAGTGAGAGGTGACATCAGCGACGGGGTGGTAGCTCGTTGGTAAGTCACGTGGTCAAGGAGCTGGTGGACAATACGCTTGAGGTTCCGGACCTCCATGTGTAGAGCGGCCATTTTTCCACGCAGAAGCGATGTGGCGTCACCCGGTGATGTATCCACCAAAGGAGGAGGTGGGGAGGATCAGAACCAAGAGGGACGCCACCCAGGAGGGCGTTGTCAGCACTAGCGCCAGCCATGCTGCCTATCTTGACAGTAGTAGCACAAAATCCCTGAAGACAAGTGGGGCATGTGCCACGGCTGCATCAACCACTGTGCCTATGGCGGCTGCCACGGCTGAGGCTCACGCGCAGACCACGGCGCTGGCAACGTCCACGGCCACACTGCGCAGCTCATGTCGAGAGCTTAGCGTGGATGATAGTCATGTACACTCGATCCCGGTGGTGCAAAACACTACGTAGAGGGATGCGATTGCAGCAGCGTCTCTCAGACGGGTTGTGATGTTGTCAATCACGATCACGACCTCAGCCGTAGTGTGTTGCTATACTAAAGCAGTACTGCCACATGTTGGCGATGGCTCAACTATTGCAACGTGCGACCTGAAGTCGCCTTCGGTGTCGCTGATACTACACCGGGTGCCGTCGTCAGCCGACGGCTGTGGCCTAAAGCCACCTTTGTTGCTGCTGCTACTGTTGCGACTCTGGCGGCGGCTGCTCCTACAGCGGTTCCCGTCGTCAGCGGACGGTGGTGGCCTCAAGCCACACTAAACAAAAGAAAACTTACCGTTTTTTCTTCTTCTTCTTGTTTTTTTTTTGTGTGCCACCTCCTCGGGTGTCCCTTTTGGGGTTGTTCTGGGGTGCCCCACTTGAGGACCCCCCCCTCTTTCCTCTCCCCCTCCTTTTTTGTGTGTGTGTAGGCTCGAGCCTCGCCTCNCACGGCTGCATCAACCACTGTGCCTATGGCGGCTGCCACGGCTGAGGCTCACGCGCAGACCACGGCGCTGGCAACGTCCACGGCCACACTGCGCAGCTCATGTCGAGAGCTTAGCGTGGATGATAGTCATGTACACTCGATCCCGGTGGTGCAAAACACTACGTAGAGGGATGCGATTGCAGCAGCGTCTCTCAGACGGGTTGTGATGTTGTCAATCACGGTCACGACCTCAGCCGTAGTGTGTTGCTATACTAAAGCAGTACTGCCACATGTTGGCGATGGCTCAACTATTGCAACGTGTGACCTGAAGTCACCTTCGGTGTCGCTGATACTACACCGGGTGCCGTCGTCAGCCGACGGCTGTGGCCTAAAGCCACCTTCGTTGCTGCTGCTACTGTTGCGACTCTGGCGGCGGCTGCTCCTACAGCGGTTCCCGTCGTCAGCGGACGGTGGTGGCCTCAAGCCACACTAAACAAAAAAAAACTTACCGTTTTTCTTCTTCTTCTTGTTTTTTTTTGTGTGCCACCTCCTCGGGTGCCCCTTTTGGGGTTGTTCTGGGGTGCCCCACTTGAGGACCCCCCCTCTGTCCTCTCCCCCTCCTTTTTTGTGTGTGTGTAGGCTCGAGCCTCGCCTCGAGTGAGCTCATCAAGCAAGCTCGCTTGGCAGGCTCGCCCGTGGGCGAGCTCCTGGACGGACCCCTCCCCCTTCGGACGGGCTCGTCGTAGCAAGAAGCTATCGTGCAACTTCCTGCTGCTGCAACGGCGACAGGGTCAGCTGCAACTGCTCCCACGGCTGTTGCGCCTGTGCGTGCACTTGCTGTGGTAGCTACGCAGCTGCTTGCACACCTGCTATAGTAGCTATGTGCTGCTATGCTGAGAAGCAGCATTGTTGCGCGTTACAGTTGCGTGTGTTGTTGCTACTCAGTTGCTAATTGCTGCTGCTACTCGCTACTCGCTACTGCTCCTGCTGCTCGCTGCAACTTGCTACTGCTGTTGCTCGCTATTTCCTCCTGTTGCTCGCTGCTACATCCTACTGCTTCTCGTTGCTCGATTTTACTACTACTGCTTCTTGTTGCCGCCTGTTCGCGTTGCTCGTAGCTGCCTACTGTTGCTGCCGCTCGCTATTGCTGCTGTTGTTTGCTGCTACCGCCTGCTGCAGCTGCCTCTTACTGATGTTGTTGCTGCTAGCTACTGCTGTTGGCTGCTGCTAGCAGCTGCTAGCTGCTAGCAGCAATGGCGGTGGCTGGTGTTGTTGCGGTTGCTGCTGCTGCGTGTGCCGCGAGTGTGGCTTCTAGTGTGGCTGCGGCGACTGTTGTCCTACTACTGCGGCTGTTGTTGTCGTGGCTGTCGTTGCTGTACCTTCTCACCATTCTCTCACAGCGCTACAGCTAGTGCAGTGGTGGTTGCTACCGTGGCTGCTGTGGGCGCGACCTCGTCGGCTGCCTTCTGTTGTTGCCTTGGCTGCTGCTAGTGTGGTTCCTCACACCGTGGCGGCACGAGCACTCCTCACAGTATAAAGCGTAGTGCGGTGAACACTCCCAGGATTGTTGGGCAGCTGTGTCTCACACTACTCCTGCTGATGCTGCGTCTTTGCTGCAGAGCACCACGAGCTGTGGCTTGTTAGCTCTGATACCATGAGAAAATGCGTAGAAACTTCCTAGCGACACAGCCGCTGACTGGGCGTAAGTGCCCGGTCAGATGGTGACAACAGTCACAGGTCGTACACACGACGACAAGGGTCTGGCTAGGAGACACAAGTCAGAGTGTCATAATGCTTCAATAGCATTTGCGAAGAGAGACATAACAACTGACAAGAACACATCATAAATAGTTGCCGCGGCGCACGGAGGGTGACGCACGCGATAGTGTCAGTTTTTCCTAAAACCTTCCCAAAACCATTGTTTTGGCCGTAACTCCACTCACAGGTATCCAAACGCAATACTGTCTCAAACTAGAGATGCAAAAACTTGAGCCGGACACTATGACTGGTCACACGCACAATTCCAGCATCAATGAGCGGAGAGATAATGCAAAACATGCAAATCGGGCTCAAGAGCTAGTCCACCGAGAAAACTCTAGCGTCTGCAAAAAANCTCCACTCACAGGTATCCAAACGCAATACTGTCTCAAACTAGAGATGCAAAAACTTGAGCCGGACACTATGACTGGTCACACGCACAATTCCAGCATCAATGAGTGGAGAGATAATGCAAAACATGCAAATCGGGCTCAAGAGCTAGTCCACCGAGAAAACTCTAGCGTCTGCAAAAAACCGCAAAGCACCCCGGCAAGCACCCAGGATATTGTGGTAGCTGTCTCGCAGCTGTTGGTGGATGGAGCCAGCAGTCGTCGGTGCTCCGATGCCAGCTACGTCCGCATCAGGGATCATATCGTCGTGCTCTCCAGTACTGCTGCTCCACACCACCAGTGCGGGGTACACGGGTAATCACCATGGTCGTCGCTCGTGACGGGTGGAAGCCACACAAACCAACACCCCCCTTGGCTGAAACATCCGTCACCACAACGATGAGTGAGAAACCACACTCACTGGGTGTTGTAAAGACCCACATTTTAAGGTCTCCTCGTGACAGTGGTAACTTACCAAATACCCTGGTCTCGACCGTGCAAGAAGTCAATCATACACCTACGTGTCAAATATCATGCAAGATATAGAGAGAAACAAGGTCTCCTCGTGACCCTGGAAAATATGTCCAGGTCTCCGAGTCTCGACCAGACCATGCATGGATCATACATAACACATGGAGGCAATGGGTCTCCACGTCACACCGGTAGAATTCACCAGGTGCGCGGGTCTCAACCAGCATAACCTCGACCATAGCATCGTGCCACACCCGAAGTAACTTTGCTCTCCTCAAAAGGGTGTCAGGCCAAAGCCCACACACTAACACTTCTGGAGCATGTGAGCGTTTCCATGTCCCACTTGACAGCCATGACGCTGCTAGGATGACACGTGTGTGTCGTCATTGCACACATCTATCAGTCCATCGCATGATCTGGGATGAGACTGCAGATATCTACAGTGGGCACTCTATGAGGGGGGGGGGGGGGGGGGGGGGTAGTGTGGAGCCATGGGGGGACTCTGCCAGAGGAGAGCGGCCTCACCTCATAGGCCGCCCTAATGGTGAGCTTTCAAGAGGCAAAGAAATTCTGCAACCAGAAACTTATGCATGATCTTCAAACCATGTTAACTCTGGCAGATGACCATAAAGAACATAGAATGAAACAGAACATTCATGGTCAATTTCTCAGCTTGAGCGCCGCCAGTCAACCATGAACAATCAGCTGCAAAATTTAGAAAATGTGAATGGCCATAACTTCCCGGGCATCAAAATGACCGTCCAGCCGTTCAGGTCGGCTCATAACTTCGAACAACGTAACCAGGTTTGAGCTTCTGATGGGTCAGGAATCACATAGGCTTGATTTATAGTAACCTTTCAGTGACCCATCACCTCGCATAAGGAAAGAGATAAACACACAAATATCTGGCCAAGTTATCCTCATTGAAGTCAGTGACGATGACTGATGCCTCAAATGTTGAAGTTAGAGTAATCATGATTCCCTTTTCCTTCTACAGAAGGTCTCTCATTAACCTCAGCAGACTAGATGAATTCAGATCAGCTACATCATTATGAAACAAAATCACTAGCCACATTTCCTACAATCTTGCTGGTAGTGCGGTCCTTAAACTGTCCAGAACTTGGGAACAAGACGGTAAAGTAGCTAACATTTTGTAGCTTCTTTTTACTATAGGGCATACGCTACATCCCTTGGCTTGTTGGTCCATGTGTGTTTGGAATCAGGCTGTTGTGTGCAGTTGCGCATGTACGATGTGCCCCTTGGTCTCATTTGACATTTGTGCGAGCAGCTGGTGCAATGGATGTGCAACGCGGAGTATCTCTTTGCAGATGATTACTCCCTCGCTCTTGGCTGGTGCATCGGTAATGCCCCGTTCCGGAATGATCACGTCCGCTGCAGTGCAAGCTCTTCTTGGAACAGCACCTGCCATTGCTGTGCGGTCGCCATCGCAATGCATTCTTCACACAACACTAGTTTGCCACCCACTGTATCGTTTGAGATGCGGTGAGTTGAGAGCATAATTGTAGTTGATTGGTTGGACAGGTGCTCTGATTGGAGTCCGTTGCTTCCTGCATTTTCTTCACTCCTCACTAAACAAATTCAAATACATTGTCCGGTACTTGCATGAGCTACAAACTTTCAAGCTCAATNCGTTTGAGATGCGGTGAGTTGAGAGCATAATTGTAGTTGATTGGTTGGACAGGTGCTCTGATTGGAGTCCGTTGCTTCCTGCATTTTCTTCACTCCTCACTAAACAAATTCAAATACATTGTCCGGTACTTGCATGAGCTACAAACTTTCAAGCTCAATGCCACTGCCCACGTTCTCCGTTACATCATTAGGTCTGCCCATGCTAGTCTTGTCTTCTCTTCTCGGTTGGGTCTTCTATGCCAACAACATCTATGCCTGGAATGAGGATACGTGAATTCGGAGTGGTTTCGTATTTCTCCCTGAAATCGTCCAATTCCTGGCACAACGGCAAACAGGGGTGTGTTGCCCATAGCAGCGGTGAGTACATTGCCATCGGTGTGGCTGCGACTGAGGCTGTGTGGCTCCAGTGCTTGCTTCATGATCACCACCTCCCAGTCTCCCGTGTCCTTATGCATACCAATAGTGAAATTAATTTCACTATCACCAAGATCTATGGTGTGCTTCAGAGGTGCACCAACAGATCGAAATTGAGTACCACTAAGCACATCAAGTTTGACAGTATTCTGGCAGGAATGTGGCTCATCACTTTGTTCTAGCTGAGTTCCAGCTTGCAGACTTCCCAACTAAGGCTCTTTACCAGCCTAGCTTTCCCATGAGTGTGGAAGCAGTTGGTCTCCGTACGATCTTACTACCCATCTGAGCTCTTGCCTTTCCCTCTGGCTGTTGCTCCTTGTCTTAATCCTCTCCATGACCTCCATGTGTTCATTTCTCTAATCCTTCCATACTCTTGAATCCTCTTCTGTGTTCTCCAGCCTGGCCCTCTCCCCTCTTCCCATGGTTTCTCAGTTGATGTTGTCTATAGTCTATGGGAAATTGTGTTGCAGATGTGTGACTCTCTTGCCATTGGCACTGCTTGCTAGTGGCCCAGCATCCAACTCCTTCCGCTGCATGGCTCATCCCTCCTGAAGCACCCCTGGATCTAGCACCAACCCTCATATGACGTCATCTGGTGCTCCTGGTGGTGTGGCGGTTCATAGGAATGTAGTGTTACAAAAGGAATTTTGTGGCATCATTCAGTAGCACTGCTCAGGGGGGATGGAGGCGTCATCGGGTGCTGCTGCTAGAGTGTTGTGGAGGCGTCAGTGGGCGGTACTTGTGGAAGTGTGTTGGACCATTAGAACCTGTTGCTTCCAAAGGCACTTGGCAGTGTCGTCCAGTTGTCTAGAAGAGGGGAGGGGGGGAGGTTCACTGTTAGAAACGCCTGCTTTTGGAGTGGTGCCATTGGATTGTGTCGTTACTCCGGGCTTATCGTACTGTCTTTAAGGTTTCAAGTTGGAACACCCACCCTCTCTTGTACTGATGTATTGGTAGGAGGCGTCTCAGGGCCACAAGGAAACTGATGTTAGGAGAGTGATGGACGGGGGACTGTGTTTGCACATTCTTGTTCTGGTTTCATGTTTGCCAAGTTCTGTAGGACACGGTCCCCAACATGGAATTCGGTGTGCTACCAATGCTTTTCAGCTGCTCGCTTCATGGCTGTCTGAGTTTTTGTGATCGTTTGACATGTCTCGTTCCAGATGTTTATGAGAGTCTCACACCTACATGTAATTTTCTGGTATGCTTATCCGAGTTGTCAGTTGTTTTTCATAAAGGTTTTCAATCCATACGTAGTTCTAGAGGCTGCGGAGTTACATCTGAGCTTGATGGTCGGCAGCTTCACCGTCCAATTAGTGCCATGTGGCTCGCATTGTTACCGAAGCAGCTGTTTAAGCGTCTGATTGGATCTCTTGGTTTACCCATTAATATAAGGATGGTTGGTCATCAATAGTTGGATTTAACTGCTGTAGAGAGTCTCTAGTTATCCCCATAACGTACTGGGAAACCTTTATCTCTTGATCGCTTGTGATGGCCGGGACGTCATGTAGTTGGATAAATTTCATTAGTACCCTTGGTCGCGACTCTTCCTGTTGTCAGAGTGAAGTGTGGAATCCTTGAGAACCAATCAACCACCACAGAAATTGGAAACATCTGAGGGGATATAGATAAATCCATCACAAAGTCCATGGAAACATCCAGTCATGGTTCTTAGGTGTAACAGTTGAAGAAAACCCAATGGTTTTATTCATCTCGACTTAGTTCACTGGCACACGTTGCATGAGTTATAACATTGTATAACACTTGTTTGCAACTTGTCCTACCGGTAATAATTTGCGATTTTCTTGAGAGTCTTGTACTTTTTGAAGTGGCCACCTAGACCAATGTTGTGCTTCTCCTCCAATAATGTTCTTTGGTGGCACGTGGACTTGCAAAGAAATTTTCGTCATCACAACGAGACATTTAAACAGAATTTGCGCTTGTTGTGCCTGCCAGATTCATCACAATTCCTCGCAAGCAGTTGCTAAAGGTGAACGTCTTGCTCAATCAGTAAAGCGCTCATTTTTTCTGTCAAGTCTGGTTACCGACTTAGAGCATCCGTCGGGTTTGTCTTTCCAATGCGTTAGTCAACCTCGTAATGAAGGTTCAAATTGAGGAACTCCATCCATCGACTTTGTTGGTGACTCGGATTTGGTTTATTTAGAAGATCTATGAAGGTGTGGTGGTCAATGCAGACAAAAGAATTGCTTTCAATCTAAGTACAAAATGTCTTAACTGCGTGCACACCCACCAACGCTTCTTTCTTGTGAAATGTAAGTGACATGTTGTTCTACACTGTTGTTGTCTTGGAGAAAGATAGCATGATGTCTCGATTGGATGCGACGGTGACCATAACGATTTCAACCATTAGATATACCAATCGCAAGGCTGGCAATGCGGTCAAAGATTTTTTCAAAGAGCTAAAAGCTTCTTTTGTCTTCTCATTCCAATCCCACTCGGTGATTTTCCATGTACGATCAAAGAGAGGCATTGACACTCAGGCATAATCCTAGACGTATAGATGGTAATAGTTGCATAATCCCCAAAAACATTTTCCAGAATTTGTATGGATGTTGGCCAAATAGCAACTGCAACCACTATTATGGATCCATTGTGATCTGTTCACCGCGGATGGTGAGGCCCAAAAACTCAACCAAACTACAAAGAAAGTTGCAGTTTGAGATTTATTTGTACAAAATTCAGGACTTTTCAAGGGTTCTCATTTTGCTCCTCTTGTATGTGACTTTGCACTAGGATGTCATCAAGGAAGACAATGACAAAGTTGTTGAGATATAGCGAAGAANAGGACACACGTGAGCTCTCCAAGAGGGGAGTAGCAACGACGTGAGTGTATCCTGAGGCTGCACGCCAGCTGCCGGACTCGCGTCTGCTCCCCCAGTCTCCCGTACTCTCTGCCTCCTCAGGGATCTGCAAGGCAATGGACGTGAGCCGAGAGGTCACAGTAAGGGCAACAACAACAACACTCCCCCATGACCACACGGCGAACAGGTCCACAGGCACGACAACACTGACACGAGCAACGAAACAAGGTGACAACGAGAAAGCGACAACAGATGCAGTTGAAGGGTAGAGGTCAGTCCATGGTGCAGGCAGGGTGCAATCCCACAGAACGAGCAGCCGCGAGGAACTTTGTACGGCTTATGGCCTTTGTTAGAAAATCAGCACGCTGCAAGTCGGTGCCAACCCACATGACCTGAATCTCACCTCGATCCACCAGATCTCGCATGTAGTGATACTCAACGTTGATGTGTTTGGTGCGTGCATGGAACACACCTGAGTTCTCGGCAANAGCAACTGCAACCACTATTATGGATCCATTGTGATCTGTTCACCGCGGATGGTGAGGCCCAAAAACTCAACCAAACTACAAAGAAAGTTGCAGTTTGAGATTTATTTGTACAAAATTCAGGACTTTTCAAGGGTTCTCATTTTGCTCCTCTTGTATGTGACTTTGCACTAGGATGTCATCAAGGAAGACAATGACAAAGTTGTTGAGATATAGCGAAGAATATTTCATCATTTCCATGAATAGTAAAAAGCATTTGTGAGTCAAACCTACATGAATGTGAACTCAAAGTGCCCAAAACAGTTCAGAATGTTGTATTTCTCATTGTCCTTATGGGACATGCAGATCTCGTGGAAACTGCTCCGTAATCCATTTTGGTGAAGTTCCTCGCTTTTCGTAGAAGATCAAAAGGCATGTCTTCTCACAGAAGATGGTAGTAGTTCGTGATGGTAATTTTATTCAATTATTGGTAGTCAATGTACATCGTAATTTTCCGATCTTCGTTCTGACAAAAATCATAG
>SZWC01003075.1:74253-113168 GCA_023375785.1 Penium margaritaceum
TGTACCCCCCGCGCTTTTTCATAGAAGAGTTGGCGGGTGTAGAAGAGCCGGAGGGTGTAGAAGAGCCGGTGGGCGAGGAAGAGCCGGCGGCCGTGGGTGAATGGGCGGGGGTCGCGGATGCGGAGGTGTTGGTGCTACGGCCAACACTTGATGAGCGACCGTGGAAGACAATGGGATGGGACGCCGAGCCAAGAACAGCGGCATGGGGAGGTCGCTTTCGCGGTCGCCCAACTGGGCGCTTCGGTATGGTTACACGCGGAGGAAGGCGCTCGAAGTCCGCTTCAACGTTCGCGAAACGCTCCTCGCGGGTGACACGGTCAAAGTAGGCTGTGAGTGTGTTTGCCATGGCGACAGGGAGTACAGGTTGCAAAGTGAGCGGCTGTGTGCATACAAGGGCCTTTTGGACACACTTGGGCGACTCGGCAGCGACGGGATTGGGTTCCCGTCGCTGCAGATTCGCACAAGGCTTCCCATGTCCTTAGAGGGAGAGCAAACCGAGGCGCCGATGGGAGAGCCCAACGGCAACGCCGCTCGCCCGTCAATACGGGCAAGCGACGTGTGCCGTAGATTTGGCTTTTCGAGTTCGGGACTCCGAACTCGAGCAGCCAAATCCTGCTACGCGGCTGCGAGGGGTCGAACGGGTTGATTCAAATTTACTAGTGCAGGTCCTTGTTAGGGAAAATTCGAGACAGGCCCATAACTTGGTCCTGAATGGTTGAAAAAAGCCGAAAATTAATTCCTTCACAGAAAGTGCTACGAATGTATGCGGGAGTACGGTAAGGCCAGAAGCCGACTTCTGGCCTTTGTCGTTTCTTGAATCCTCATTTCTTCTCTACGGCTTCCTCCCCTTTTGAGCTTGCTGCTACTATTTCCGACAGTTGCGTGAGATCTTCCCGTCTTTGCGCAACTCCAAAAAAACCATTGATCATATTGATTGACGGCGTCAATCTCCATCGGAGACAAGGTTTCCGCGGACTGTGATTTCTCTCTGCCACGATAAGAATTGTGGCCTTGGGGCGACAGCCATTGGATTCCTGCATCTGAGCGTTGTAGTCGATGCAGTCGATGCGATCGGCTACTGCAATCATTCGCGAAAGATCTTGAATGCTAAAAATAGCAATTTCTCACCAAATATCTCACTTGAGGCCACTGTTGTAGTAGAAACAGACTTCATTGGGGACGAGGTCGCTGCCAGTAATCATTTTGAAAAATTGCCGCTTTTACTCTGCCACGCCGGACTGCTGACGCAAGTGTTGAAGCCTGAACCGTGCGTTGGACTTCCCGCTCATCTTTCCAAAACGGACAAGTGTAGCNCTTGAGGTCCTAATCGGATACATTAATCTCATAATAGCCGCTGTGGAGGCCGATTTTGGCAAAAATTCAGGCCCCGAGTTGGTCGGTAAAGTCGTCCGGAGAGGAAGAGGGTAGCGGTTCTTGATGGTGATGTTGTTTACATGTCGGTATTCCACGCACATCTGCATCTCCCAGGTTTACTTTTTCACAAAAGGTATAGGTGCCGTGTAGGGTGACGTGGAGGATCTCATGAACCCCTGACCGAGCACCTCATCCTACTGCTTTTTGAGTTCGGTCAGCTTGTGATTGCTCATGCCATAGGTCCCTTCTACAGTCTGCGGCGATGTGAGCCGCTCAAGTGAACGATCGGTCGGTGCAGATGTACCCTACTCCCGCCTAAATTCAGAACATAAATAATTATTCTTAATTCGGGACCGGTCTGAAATTATGTTCTGACCAGTTTGAGAATGGCCCATAATGTTTTCCCACTCAATCGATTAATTCCGGAAACGTTCTGGTTCGAGTCCTGTCGATTTTTTACGGGCCGAAAATAGCGACAGCCCTGCCGGCAGGGCCTTAGGCAAGGTCACCTGCTTGAGGCAGAAACAGAGACCACGGCAAGTGCTTGCGCCATGGATTGGTGCACACCCGCCATGGACATCACGCGCGCAACACCGCCGTGCATCTCAGTCCGCCATGAATAGCACACTTGATTTGGAGAGCATTGTGCCTTCTCCATTCTTATGAAAAGCTCGCAAGTGGATGGAGAGACAAGGGAGGGAGACGTGCAATGAAACCACGGATGACTTAGAACTTGAACACACACACACAAAACAGTGAATGCTAGCCTACAATCCCAAATGCTCATCATCTTCGGGGAGTTCAGAGTCCGCGAGGAACCGTCCTCGTCCCACGCACTGTTGCAATGCCAAGAATTGCATGTCTTGGTCAAAGATGGTGTCACAGCCGCATCTCGTCCATGTTGAGGTCACCGTCTCCCTCATCTCCCTCAAACGCATCCACGACTCTAGCATCCATTGCATGAGGTTCTCCTTCATCTTCTTCAAAGGGAAGCGGAAGCGCTCATTTTCCTTTGACTCCGCAGTGATCCATTGTGAAAAGCGTTCGGTGATGTAGGCTTTAAAAGGGCGTTGGAGCTCGACATCCGCGGGTTGCACCTTGGATGTGCAACCCGTGGGGATGTACATGGGCACGGCGTAGGGAAAGGTATCCGTGAGCCAATCACGGAGAGCCTCGGTACATTGCGGCCGCCAAGCATCGAGCAAAACGATGCAAGCCTCGGATCCAGCGACCTTGTCCAACGAGGCGCAATTCTTCCGGTACCAAGGGTTGAGCACGTGCCGAAACCAGTCACGTGTCGTAAGCTCGGAAGCCCAATGATTTTGGGTTTGCACCAAATGCCAACCATGCCTCTTGGCGTCGTCCGTCGTGGCACAAGCGGGCTGGACATTCTTCGTGCTCCCAGCAAAAATGACCTGCGCACGAAGGATGGAGAAAGGAGATGTGAGCGGAGACACTCCACAATGATGCATGGCAGAAAAGAGGCGTGACTAGGGGCGGCATGCTTACCTGCATTGGAAGCATGTCGCCGTCCATTGCGGAGGCAACAACGGCGGTGAATTGCCGGTTGTCGTCGGCACCGACAATGGCCACATCCTTGCTCCCCATTGGAGCCCACGTCTTGCCACGCGACGGCACGACCATGATGCCTGTGTGGTCTGCGTTCACAATGAATGCGGATGACATCTTGTAGGCCGCCGAAAGTCTGGCTAGCTGGACCATTAACTCACGAACTCGGGTCTCCCAGTTCATAGGAAGCTTCTGTGCTGTCGTCGTCCATGTGCGCCACGAACACCCGAGGTCGTTTTCCATGAACTCGTGGACCCATGTCTTCCCAAAGGAGATGACACCGCCGTTTTCTCGGAGTTCTTCGGGACAGTAGTCCTCCACGATGCCATGGAGGACCGACTGCGCCGTGAGCGAGCAAATGGGCACACCAATGCCCCTCAAGCGCGTCAACTCTTCAATGGCGGCCGCGCATGCCGCCGGTTGCCGCTCGCGGAACCCTCGTCGTCCACGCATCCCAGGCGGCAAGGATGCATCCGGGGCACCGTCTAGGATTGGCTCCATAGGAGCCTTGCGCACCGCGTCAAGGATGTGAGGAAGGGGCGTCTTCGTCCCACGTGTGTACCACCCATAGAGTGTCNCAGGTCCTTGTTAGGGAAAATTCGAGACAGGCCCATAACTTGGTCCTGAATGGTTGAAAAAAGCCGAAAATTAATTCCTTCACAGAAAGTGCTACGAATGTATGCGGGAGTACGGTAAGGCCAGAAGCCGACTTCTGGCCTTTGTCGTTTCTTGAATCCTCATTTCTTCTCTACGGCTTCCTCCCCTTTTGAGCTTGCTGCTACTATTTCCGACAGTTGCGTGAGATCTTCCCGTCTTTGCGCAACTCCAAAAAAACCATTGATCATATTGATTGACGGCGTCAATCTCCATCGGAGACAAGGTTTCCGCGGACTGTGATTTCTCTCTGCCACGATAAGAATTGTGGCCTTGGGGCGACAGCCATTGGATTCCTGCATCTGAGCGTTGTAGTCGATGCAGTCGATGCGATCGGCTACTGCAATCATTCGCGAAAGATCTTGAATGCTAAAAATAGCAATTTCTCACCAAATATCTCACTTGAGGCCACTGTTGTAGTAGAAACAGACTTCATTGGGGACGAGGTCGCTGCCAGTAATCATTTTGAAAAATTGCCGCTTTTACTCTGCCACGCCGGACTGCTGACGCAAGTGTTGAAGCCTGAACCGTGCGTTGGACTTCCCGCTCATCTTTCCAAAACGGACAAGTGTAGCAGGCGGGAAGTCGTTTCGGGTCTCCGATGTCGTGAGGGAGTCGTGCCATGTTGGATTTCTCTACTCGAGAGTTAGAATGCCACCGGAGACCAGCGGGTCATGGTTCCTCAGAGAGCTGACCATTGTGTCACGCTGGTCTGCCATGTTTCTTGCCTTTGGACCCCCACATGACCCCCGTTGGACTTGTGATCTCCCTCACAGATATAGCCCCTCAAGCCCAAATGTTTCTTTAACGATAACTTAGTCAATACTTACCCAATGTAATCTCCCGATTTGAGTGCTCTTCCTGCCCAGATTAGTGCATATCCTAATTGAAGATTGATCTGCACACAGGGAGCTTGCACCAGAAAAAGCAGCAGATGCCTCGTATACACCCGTTCATTCATACTCATGGCTCAAGCAGACCCAAAAGCATACCCTCCAAGGTGCAGTTCATGCCTGGTCAGCCCAGAAGCAGCTGACAAGGTGCGTACAACAGCAGTCGTGTGGTGATATCGCACGCTGAACAAGAAGTTGCTGAAAAACCAGTTGGAGGACTGCGACATAGCCACGTTGGTCACTTTAGATGGCCAAAGCCGCTAAGGGACTTACCAAATTTCATCATCCCTGAGAAAATATCGAGCTGGATTCTGGAACTTGTACCCTTGGCTGTACACCGTGCTTGACGGACCTAACTCCTAGGTTCTCTTCAGCCACCTTCATTGCCGTTCACTTCTACTGAACTTGTTGTTGTGGAAAATGTATTTGTTAGACTTTGGGTGCGGCTGGTAAACGCTGGAATCCGCTGTTTGGCAGCAATTTCCATAGCGAGGCTGGATTGTTCGGCTGGTGTATTGGTTTGGCAAAACTCACACGTATGCACTCATTTTTCATTCTTCTCCTCTGTTTTAGCGAATTTGTTGGTGGAAATTCCAACAGCAGTTTGGGGCACCGACAGCATGCCCAATGCACATCATCGCATGCAATTTTCCACATCACAACCCTCAAATGCGCCAGAACCGTGTCCATCGGATCGGCAGGTAAGTCTTTGCCATGTCTTTGCGGACTAAGTTGCGGCATGCCCATTCCATTCATGAATAAATGCCACAACATCCGAACGCTCAACTCACTCCCAAAATGCTTGACAGCCGCAAACGGACGCCCAACAATCGATCCGCGATTGTTGGCTTTGTTTGTGATAGTTGGATTAACTTCGCCATCGATGTATGCCCTCGTTCAACGCCGTCGCCCTCCGGCGAGTCGCAGACGGACCCCGATCCTGTCGCGATTGACGTTCATGGACACCAGAGTTTGGAATCGGCTTTTGCTTTCTGACCACGCATGCGAGGTCCCTATAAAAAAAACGTGACGTTAAAATACAAAAATAGAAGAAAAAACAACGGTTTCCAGCGTATACTGAGAGGAATGTGCTTGGCAGCTTCTGATTTTGCTGGAAATTGACGCTGGCGTCGCATTCCGGCGTTCACCGGTTGCACCCTTTGTGGCCGGTCTCCTCATGAAATCGGGTTGCAGGATTCTTCTTTGTGGTCAACTGGTTGAATGAAATGGTACATCTATTCTCTTCAACCATCACCAACTGTTTCGAGAAGAGCATGACTCCCTTTTAGGAACACCGCACGGTCGCTATGAAGTGCTATGGATCGTAAGGAGCAGTTTCCACAGCCTTTACACGAACAATGTCTATCAAGAACTTATGCCTCTCTATCATCACGATGTGAAAGGCGTTGAACATGAAAAACAAGGGGCACAATAACCTGAAAGCAGGTGTTGGGCTCAACCTTGGACGAGCTGAACACACAAATTTCTTGATGTCAGAATTTTTTACACAGAAATTTGAGTGCGACGCAGTGTCATTAAAGTTCATTTGCAAAATGCAAGCTGAGGAGGCTGAAGTGGAAAACATACCCCGAGTTTCAGAGCTTTTGGGAGACTTGTGACAAACTTTTTAGATGTTCATCCGTTCCTTGGAAGGACACTGCCAGCATGTCTAGCATTTGCAAAACATGGCACAAGGGGAGAGGTTTTCAATTTACTTAATGAATTTAAACTCGTGCGTGAAAGTGCACTCTGAATTTTAGGAAAAAGCAACCATTTTCCCCTTCTTGCAGTTGCGCGACTACCAATGGATTCAACTGTGAAGTACCAACGCCTGTTCCATGCATTGAGTGGCTGCAGTAAGAGGAAAACCAAACAATGTTGGATATACCTGTGAAGTACCAACGCCTGTTCCATGCATTGAGTGGCTGCAGTAAGAGGAAAACCAAACAATGTTGGATATACCTGTGAAGTACCAACATCTATTCCGTGGAATCCATTTGGAGCATCTTGTTCGTGACATTTCATCGAAGCAGAGAATTTCAAAGTTCTTGATGACTTTCGATGTACAGGAGTTGAAAAACCACCCAAAATCTTCCATCAATATATGCAAGAGCTCAGTTATGGAAATCTTTCTTCATATGGTTATGAGTTGAAGCTTTTACCTGCAGTTTTTCCTGGTGGAACCGGTGTCACCAGGCGTCAAGAACGGCATGATCCGTTACTTGTGCACTTCATGTGCCAAAGATTCACAGCCCTCCTCCTCCTACGCAACACTAATTTGAGTTACATGCCTAATGATGGAATGAGACAGCTGTGTCTCAATCTGCACATCCGGAGATCTGAAGATAGCTTTCATGCAGCCATCTAGTCACTTGATCGCACCCCTATATGGTTGAGACCTGGCCTACAACCATCTGCATCTAGAACCAGTAAAACAGGTTTTCCTGGACCTTCTCTGCAGTGTTTGCCAATAAAAGTGCGAAACTCGAAAAAGATTTTGCAGCAAGCTCGATGCTGTGAAATAGAGAAGGAGTCTGTTCATTCTTCTAGCGCTACTATGGATAAAAACCTCTTACTGGTATGCTGCCGGATTGCGTCATTGTTGGGAAATGCAACAGTATTCTTTTGGGTTTCCAACCTTTCAAGGAATCTGACTCTGGTTTTGGGCAGTTCAACACTAGAAAAGAAATGGCCATGTTTGTGACTAAACATACCTGGTGGAAACAACTGCCACAACCCTACAGGAAGTTCCCAGGACAGGGTTTTACTGTGATACTAGGTTAAAGCTTCTGTTGTGAAGCCATAAAGGATTAGATTCTTGTATGAAATGATGGAAAGAAAGTGAATTGTTTCAAAGGAAAAGTGATTTTTTGCCAGCTAAACACCAAACTTGCCATCTCCAATGAACTCCGCTTGATCCTCCTCCTCTTCCATCAGAGTCCTCCTTCGTTTTTGGCACCTGACGCGCCATGGTGGCCACTTTCCTGCATCCAATCTTTGCAAGCTATCACTCCTGCTCATCTCTTTGAGCCGTTCGTAGTGAGCAGTCTGCAAGTGCCTGCACTCCTCCCTCCTCAGAATCTCAAGAACAAAGCGAGCGGACTCAGTAGCTGCAGCTGCTTGCGTGTACTGATCCCAATAGCGCACAGAATATCTCCCTCCGCTTGTTGATGTACAGAAAGCCCCTCCATTTATTCCTCAATGGCACCACTCCATAGCCTTTCCACTTCAGCAACAAGAATCACGAGGCACTGGTGGTGAAGCTCGTGGTGGGATGTGGCCCACTGCACAGCAGACTGAACGTTTGCGCCGGACCTCACCAGCAGTGCTGCCACATTCCTATGACCCTCCTCTGCTGCATGGAGAAGCGGCGTTTTTCCACTTTCATCCACCCTGTCCACGGTGGCACCAGCTTTCAGAAGCACTCGCGCCACGCCGTACATGCCCTTTCTTGATGCGAATGTCAGTGCCGTTTTGCCGTCATTGTTTGACATGTCGACATATACACCCATCTAAGGATAAACTTGGCAGCAGCCTAAGGCGTTGAATGCTCCGTTCCAGTTCCAAATGCACTTTTCTTATTCTTGTTCAAGAAGAACCGGCCAGTCAGGAGATACTCCAGAAAAATGAGAGGAAGCCGCAAAGGCAGATCCGTAGGAGCATCACGAGCAGTGATGCTCGGCCACGGCTCATACGAAACAGAGGCAGTGCAGGCTCTGCTTTTGTAGTTCGTGGTTTCGGGGCTGAAATTGAGGAGGTCCGAGTTTGGATTGTCAACCGCACCGCAAGAGTTCAGTTGCGGTGACAACCGTACCGTACTGCAGTAGACCGCGTGCTGACGTTTGATGCAGTGCACATAAGATAGGCGCACTCCGTGGGAGCAACCGCTTTGGTGTGCACTTGAGTCGAAACGTGAAAACATTTTTTCTCACGATCTGGTTGAAGTTCGGTGCGATGCACATATGCTAGGCACACTCAATTGTGCCATGGTCAGCTTGCATCGTGCATGCACTCCATGGCGTTTTTTTTTTTGGTGGCTTAGACAGCCTTAGAGGTGAGGGAACCTATGCTGCACCTTTGAGGGATTCCTCCCCTCTCTTGCGGGGGCTTTCAGTCAAAGGACTGTGCCCCATGTGGCAAGGCCACACCAGTTTAGGTACCCACGGAACTTATGTCCTTATGGGTTATGTGGGACTCACACTCACTAAACCTCACCCCTAAGAGTACCTTCACCACGGGTCGTAACCCTGCGGTTGGGGGTTCAGTGGCTGTTTTTACACAGTCCCCTGAAGTACTCGTCCCCCCTGGCGTTGATTATTGTGAAACCAGATGGAGCGGAATAGTGGGTGAAGAATGAGGTGTGGCGGGTCGAGCTTCCGATCGACTTTGCATAGGTGAATAGAGTTCGAGATTTGGGTAAGCATTTGGTTGAATTGATCTTTCTTGGGTAATTTTGATAGTGATGCCAGATGCAGATTGAGCTGCTGTGTGTCGGCTGCCATTATTTTATGGCATAACATTGCTGTGGGATTACATAAGTTTTGTTTCAAGGATAAGGAAACGTTACTCCTATATGACCAGATTTCCCTGAACGTGATAGCCTGTAGTAGTTGCCACCACTTGAAATTTTGGTGAGTGTGTTGGAAAAGAAAAGGTGTTCCTGTCTCAAATCCGCAGATTAGGTGCAAGGAGTGGTTTAATTTCTGTATGATGTGTTTGACCTTTGGACACTGGCAGAAGGCATGTGAGATTGTCTCAGAGTGTAGGTTGCAGAGAGGGCAGATGACTTGAAAAGGTTGTGGGAGGAAATGTAGCCTGATTCGAACCTGGATGCTTCTGATTGTTATACGGATGAGGATGTCTTTTGGCTTCGGGGGGAGGAGGTTTGATTGTAATGTTTCTTGAAGAAACTTTGAGTTTGGGGGGTCTAAGTTATCTGCCTCCCATTTTTCCTGATAAGGAATTACTGTTTGGGCTTGGGGGAGGAAAGATTGGTAGAGCGTCATTAGTTTTGGTTCCTTGGTGATTTGTATTCTCCAGGATGGTATCATTGTGTCGTTGCAATAGCCTATGAAATGTCCATCTTCAACATGTACCGGGGTCCAGATGCTTAAATCATGTACTGGTGTGTCAGGGAAAGGTGTTGGGGCAATTTCTTTGTCAGGTAGAACTGTGAGTGTTGTCATGATATAGCAGTCCTCTTCCTTCTTCATTCGGTAGATGAAACCAGGTGCCTGGTGTGTGTATGAGGTTATGCACCAGTATGTGGACTGTAATGAGTCATCGGAGCATGTACCATTTATGATGTTTAACCAGTCGTGTGGTAAGTTTTTCACGACGTTGTCGAGGATACCGGAGTCTTGTCGAGTTTGGGGGTTGTAGAGCTTTGGTACAAAGGAGTTGTCCATTTGTGCCGCTACTTCAGGAAACAAGTGTTTAATCTGTAGTTCCATGTCTAGCAGGAAGTGTTCCCGTTGGTCTTGTCCGAAAGGTTTGCCGTTTGACTTCCATATGAAGCGGTTGTATGCTACGTATTCTTCTAGAATTTCTGCTTTTAGTCTTCTTGGCGGTAGGATTGTTGGGTTAGTTTTCAAGAAACAGCGTAGGATCTCTGTCCATCTTGGGTTCGGAAGAGATTTATGTTTGAGGATTGCCGGGTCAGAAAGAAAGAAATGGCCCTTTTTAGGAAAACAGTTTGTGTGGCATGCTACTTTTTTTCACATATCTTGCGATGGAGTTAGGAATTTGTATGCTCGGAGTGCACACTGTGCGTGAATGATAAACTGAGGCCATGGTATGCCGAGGCCTCCATGTTGGATTGGAAGGATTGCCAGTTGTTTATTAATGAAGCGGAGTTTACCATCCTGTTTGGACGCGGATAGGAAGTTGAGAATGGTATGCTCTATGTCTTTTAAGATTTCAGTTGCCGGTGGGCATATTTCTGAATGATACAGGAATCTCGGGACTAAGTAGTGTCTTATGATTGCGAGTTTGGTTTCGATTGTGAAGTGGAATCTGCGCCACAGTACCGCCGAATCATAGAGTTGTTTTGCTAGTTTAGACCACATTGTCGTACTGTTAATATCATGATCAAGATTGAGACCTAGTACCCGTTGTGGTTCAGTGGTCACTTGGTAGGTTTCCGTTTGTGGGATCGTTGAGTGTGGGCCTGCCGGAAAGAGTAGTGTTTTCCCCGCGTTTGCTTTTAAGCCTGTGAGAGGGGCACTTAGTTCAAGGATTTGTATTGCTTTCTTGAGGTTAGCTTGATCTTTTACCACAACTGTTGTATTGTCTACGCATGCTCCAAAAGCTGGGCATTCAGGAAAGGAAGCGATTGGCTTATCTATGTAGGTTTTGAAGTATTGGTTTAAGGGTTCCATTGCGATAATGAAGAGGAGAGGAGCGATGGGGCATCCTTGTCTTACTCCTGTTTCTGTGATGATGTGTTCTGATTTGTGACCGTTGATAAGAAAGCTTGTTTTAGTGTTTAGTAACGTCGATTGAATCCAACTGATAAACAGAGGGGGGAAGCCCATTCTAGCCATTGTTTCATAAAGGTGAGGACGCAACAGGGTGTCGTATGCCTTCTCAAAATCTGCTAGAACAAAGGTTAGATCTTGCTTTGTATGGGAGGACCAATGCTGTAGGTCGAAGATGCATGAAAGGGTGTCTTTGATCTTCCGGCCATGTACAAATCCAGTTTGTTCAGGGCTTATGATGTATGGTAGCACCTTTCTGAGTCTATTGGCAAGAACTTTAGCCAGGATTTTGTAGACAGTGTCTAGGAGTGAGATTGGTCGATAGTTCCGTATGTCGGTTGGATCACCCTTTTTGAAGAGAAGACATGTGACCGAGTTTGTAAATCGCGGGTATTTGTGGGGGTTTTGAAGGAAATCATGGAATGTTTGTACTAATAGTTTTGTGATGTTTTTGGGTCCAGCTTGGTAGAATTCCGCAGGAAGCCCATCTGGCCCCGGTGCTTTCCTTTTAGGGAGGTTTCGAATGCAATATGCGATTTCCTCCTCTGATAGTGGTGATATCAGCATTTGCATAAGTGGTGCCGGTACTTGCGCGAGAGGTGGTATGGCAGGTTTATCACCTTGATTTTGTGGAGTTTTATAAAGCCCGGTGTAAAAGGTTGTAATTACTTCTTCTTTGAGTTTGGGGTCCGTTGTAACCGTCCCATCTTTTGTCTTGAGTGCTGCAATTGTGACTGCCCGTTTTCTAGCTTTGATATGGCTTGTGAGTAGTGCTGATGCATGGCCGATGTTGTCGATGTAGGTCTGTTGTGCGATGGTTTGTTTGTGTTGGTGATCGGACAGGACGTATTTGTCGAGTGAAGACTCGAATTTTTGTAGGTCACTTTTCAGTTTCACGTTGTGAGGGTCCGTGCAAAGGGTTTGTTTGATTTTTTCGATTTTAGTATTGAGGTCTTTGATTGTTTTAAGTTTCCTTTTTTGTTCTTCCGCTGCGTAGTTTTTGAAGGCTTTTTGTACTCTATGCGCATACGTTTCCCAGTCATGATCCGTTATAGATTGTAACATCTTGTCCCTGTGGTCTGTACAAAAGGGAGGTGTTCATCCTCCATATGCCTCGACCAGCCGTGTTGTCTGATTTGATTTTGAGTTTGATTCCTGCAGCCGCTATGTGATCAGAGAGTGTGTTGTGTAATCCGACATGAAAAGCTTCAGCTATGGAGCTGTTTATTTTGTCGTGGTGGTATATGTTGTCGATTCTGGATGATTCTTTGTGGGCTGTTGAGTGGAAGGTGTAAACGACGTCAAGGGGTTTCAATGTTCGGAAGCTGTCATGTAGGTTATGAACCGTTCCTATTGTTGTTAGGTGAGCGGAGTCTTTTGGTAGCTCCCGAGGGATTCTGTCGATCGGATAGCATGTTGTATTAAAATCTCCCATGAGGAGGTCAGTGGGGTGCTCAGTGAGGAATTGATCGAGGGATTTAAGGAAGCCTTTTCGGTGCTTTATTTGTGGTGGGGCATAGATCGAGGTTATAACCAGTTTCATGTCACAGATTTGAAAGACGTCCTGGCATATCCTATTGTTTCCGGTGTTTATTGATTCAGTGTGCAAGACGCTAGAGTTGTCCTTCTTGTGAAGGACGCATATGCCGCCTGTGTGGGTGGATTCTGAGAGGGCGTATGTGATATTCCAACCTAACTGTTTTCGTAGTCTTTCAATCTTGCTTTCGGTGTCGATGTGTGTGTCGATTAAGACGCATATAGTTGGTTTGTGTAATTCTAGGAAATTTATTAGGAATGGAATTTTTCCGGGTTTGACAATGCCGTTGGTGTTCAGGCATAGGATGGTCAGATTTTGTTCCTTCGGGGTGATAAGAGGGATGTCATTAACCGTGGTCGTTCTTGTCTTTTTCTGAGATTGGTGCTCTAGTTCTGTTATTGATACGCGTTTTTTAAATAGCCTTATTGGTGTAGGGTTCCCTGTTTTGCTGCGTTTGTTTGTATTGTTGATGATTTCTGTCGGTTGTCTTTGTCTTTTGTTGTTTGTTCCGGTTAGACTGGAGTGGTGTCTAGTGTTGCTACTTTGAGAGGAAAAGGTGAAAGGAGTATTTGGTATGCGGGGTGTGGCTTCTTGTGGCTTATGCTTCGAAGATGTTATGTGTGGCAGGTTGGTGCTTGGGATTGGTTCATTGTGGCTCGTATGCGACTGCGGATGGTTGTTGTTGATGCGGGTGACTGGGAGTGTATGTCTAGGGGGTGTTGGGTATGCTGGGGTCCGTGACCTAGGGTCAGGGATTGTACCCCTTTTAACATGATGTGTAGGTAACATGGAACGTTTAGTGGGTGCTGGCCCGACTTTGTCAGCACTGCGCTGACCAGAAGGTGTGTGCCAGAAGTACTTTTGTATTGCGGGTGAAACTTGGTGTGATGACCCGAGCTCTGCTGATTGTGATGGGGTATGGCCAGCGAGGTATGATTGTTCTGGGGAGACGAGTAGGAGGAAGTGGACGAGAGTGGTGATGATGGCGAAAGCATCGTTTTTTATAGAAAGTTTAGCTGTCACAATAGTGGTGTAAGTGTGGAATGTGTGTGTGGGGGCAGAGTTATGGTGAGGTGGACTCGATGGTCTGTTTGTGTTGACTTGTCTTGTGCAGCATGGGGAATTTCCTTTCCCTTGTAGAATCACGTGGGGAGAGAACTGAGTGTTGACACAGGTTGTTGTGTGCTTGTCCCCATAGCATGTATAAGAGCTGGTGATTTGCACTTTTTTTTGGTTATTTGTGGTTGATTTTTTTTCCTTGTTGCTTGTGCTGGGTGCATGGAATGTGTCTATGAGGTCAAACTTTGCCACTGAGAAGAGCCTGATCCTCCTTCTTGCTGTGCTAATGTATGAATGTAAACAGATTGAAGCGTGTAATATCGGGGCTAGTAATCTGGCTAGCCATTGGTTATTCGGTGTTTGGTGATGTGTTTCTTCCGACTCCCCTTGTTCAATCTTGTGACTGTGGTTCCTTTTTGTTCCTGTACCCGAGGAGAGAGGTGACCATAGGTGGTAATCCATGGACAGGGATTGGAATTTGTGGTATGGGACGAAAGGAAGTTGCCACAGTATGTACTTCTTGGTGTTGCTTTTTCTTTTGGGGTAGTTTCTGGTGGGGTTCCTTGTGGTGAAGGTTAGTTGGACTTTTATCGGATTGAGGGAAATAGCTTTTCCAATATGTGCGGTGTTTGAGATAGGGAGAGAGTTTTGATTTTGGAAAAGGGGATACTGAGAGGGTTGCGGAGATTGTGGGTAGAGTATGACAGACTTGAACATCTGATTGATCTTTGTTCCAAGCAGAGCGGACCGGAGGTGCATGCCATGATTACCGTATCTTGTCAGATGATTGTCGTGACAGCTTTGTGCTGATGCACTTATTAAGCACGTGTCCTGCTGAAAATGGGCTGCACAACAGCTTATTGTCCTACTACTAGTAGAAGGGGACTGGGCCGAGCAAATGCCATATAGGCCGTTTCTTGCTGAGGAGATATGCTCTGCGAGGGAGAGAGGCAGGGGCAGTGGTGGGCCATCCCAAGCTTTGATGGTGATATGTTGTAGGGTCGATCTTCCACTTGCCGGTATGCTTCGTTTCTTCCTCCAGACATCAGACCTCGCATTCCTGCATGAAAAGGAGAAATTTTTAGTTATGTCATGGGGGAGGGTGAGATGTCGGGATTGGGTAGGGTCACTTGCATTTAGAGCTTGAACTTCTTCTTGAGGACGTCCAGGTCCGCGTTGAGATTGACGATGAGCTTGTCCTGAGAAGGGTTCTGCTTGTAGCTCAGGCGAGCCTCTCCATGAGTTTTTGTCATAGCATGCTTGTGCAGCACATCGAGAGAACGGCCCTTGAAGTAGCGGCAGGCTAGGTAGTTGCACACGAAGAACTCTGAGACTTTGCCAGCATTGGAGAAAATGAACCCTCTGTCTGCCTCCCAGACAAGAGAGTAGTATGTAGTTCCAATATGACGCTCTGCACAGGGATGCCAAGGGGTTAAAATATCGACAGGTGACGGCCAGATATGAGTTAGGGGTTGTGTTCTTACCATTCTGGCGATGGACGTCAGAGATGGTGCGTGCGTTGTGAATCGGGTGCGAGCGTGTCACGGGGAAAAGGCCATGGTAACAAGTGTGATGGTTGTTGTTACAATACTCGCAGACGAGACCACTGAAATTCAGAATGATTTCCTTTGGGTGTCTTGGGATCGTGAAGACAGGCGTCACTTCCTTGAAGGTGAAGTCGTCGTAGTGGGCGATCAGGATGCCCATGATGGTGTTTGTTGTCTGTCCAGTGAGGGGGTGGATGTAACGATGGAGATACAGGATCTGCTCCAGGGGTGCTTTGAGCTTACCCTTCTGTCTCTCAACAGTCAGAATGCGGCGAATGTCAGTTTCCCCAAAGACTGTTGGCAGTCCGCGGATGGCCAGTGTAGGGTCATCCGGGTTGCAGAGCTTGTGGGCTTCACATTCAGGGCATGTGGCCTTCGTGATGATGACTTCAACCTTGCCGTCAAAATCTGTGTCCATAACTAGCGTTAAAGTCAACAGACGTGTGTGATAAGGGATGGGGTTCAAAATAGGAAGCTTGAGGGGCTTACCAGCAGGTGAGTAGTGGAGTGGTGACAGCGCGACTGCAAGGCCTGCGATGGTGCCTTCATCATCGTTGAATTGGACCGAGTACTTGGCCAGCGAGTTCCTTCCGCGATTCACAGTGTCAGACGCGAAGATGCGTGCTGTCTGGATTGTGGTACGAGGGACCTTCCCGGGTTGCTTCTTCTGCAAAAGCTCAATCATGTGGGTAGCTATCTTCTGTCCATAGCTGGCGTGTGCATTATCAAAGATCAAGGTGACAGTTTGTCGGAACATTTTGACGCAATCAGCAAAGTTCAGGTTAGTGTCCAAGGTTGTTGCACCACGCTGCTCCGGATCAGCTCCCAAAAGCAGAGCCAGAGCCATTTCCTCATCATCAGCAGGGTCCCGGGTAAGGTTCAGATGCTCTGGTTGCTCTTCGCCCATGGCCGGCTGACCAGGGGTCTCCGTGGCATTGTTCTCAGCGTCCGCCATCGCGACTTCGTCATTGTTCTGTCCATAGTTACGTTCAAAAGCACCGTCTGAATAGGCACTAGTTCCTGGTGGGATAACAGAAAGGGCGTTTTTAGTGTCTTTTAGATCAGAGACAATCAGGTGAGGGGCACTCCAGACCGATGGACAGATCGTACCAGCTGCACCGGCTGACGCAGATTGAACAGCGTTGAGGGCACCCAGTGAAACAGACGTGGGCTGTTGTTGACCGGCTGGTAGCGTCATCGGGGGCGGCGTAGTGTTGACCACGGAGGACGGGTTAACTTGAGTCTTCCCATGAGTGGACATGGGATCCTTCAGCTGAGGTGTGCTAGAGCCTTGGCCGTTGTTGGGCCGCATCTCCAAAGGTGTTGTCGTGCGTGGTCCTGGAAAAGAGCAGGAGTGGACAGTGGTTGTGACAGGGGAAGAGAGTGTCTGAGACGAAATGAAGAGTTTATCCAAGGACAGACCTTCAACTTCGTCTTCTCCTTCAGACAGCAAAAATCTCCTCTTGGAAGTGTTGTCAGATTTGGTAGATGGGTTGAAAGCCTTTTCCTTACGAAGTCTGATGGGCTTCCCATCCGCTTTGGTTAGACGGCGATGCTGCTTACCGATTGTAGCCATGGGTGGGTTGCTCGTTTGAGCGATGAGTTTGCCAGCCGGAGGTTGGTTTTCAATGCCATCCACGGTAGTTGTGCCTGCGTAGATAGAGAGGGCGGGGTGAGCCATGATAAAACGAGATGGTAGTGATTGCAGGCCAGCTGGGAGTATCATTGGATAGCATTCCTCTCCTTTAAAAGGAGGGAGGTTTGATGAGTAGGATAGCGGGTTCTTGCGGCCTAGGGCCAGATAGTACTCCTGACTGGGGGTCGAAAGATGGGTAGATCTTGGACGCACCTTCTGCCATGATTTCGGGGTCTTGGATCTTGAAGTGGTGTCAAGTCTGGAGGTGAGAGGATGCAAAGGATGAAAAGTCAGAAGGAGTTGCCCACTGAAGTAGTGCTGGAAGTGCGGTTCGGCGGCGGGAGTCTCGGTGTCTTTGCTTGTCAGAGGTAACCAACGCCTGTCTGGTTCTGGGCGGCTCTCTTTTTTCCACGGGTTGAATTTTCCGTGTAGCCTCTTTTTTTGCCCTTTTTTTTAGAACCACAGGGTTGACAAGGCGTTGGACTTGATTTACCCGTTGCGTGCATTCGGTAATTTTGTCTGAAGTGAAAAGCATTGATGGAGCGGATATCTGGGGCCCAAAGGGTCCCTCTCGAACTTCGGATATGCTGCCAGCGTGGCAAATGGTGCTCTTGGTCTGGGTATCTCTTCCTTGTATGTGGACGCGTTTCCAATGGCAATGATGGTGTCGTTTGCGAGATGTAGCTCCGAGCTCGTGTCGATGACCATGGATGAAGTTGTGATGGGGGAGGGGATCGGTCGATGGGTTCGTCGAGCAATGTGATGTGCGCAAGAAGGTACAGAGTCCACAAAACATGTTTGATTGGAGTCAGCCACCATGTCTGTGCTAAGTTCCTCCATGACACTGGCCATGCATCTTGGCGCCGGAGGTTGTGCGATGTTGATGTCACGTTGGCAGCGCCGGTGTTGAGTTTGACGTGAGCTGGTGACGGGGCCGGATAGTTGTCAGATGTTATTGGTGAGCGCTGGACGCATCGAGCGAGTCGTGATTCCTGCATGGATTTCGGTGTCCACGTCTGCAGCATTGCTGTCCTCGTAGCCTTGAGCTCCCGCTCTGCTGCCTTCGAGATCGCCATGGTTTGCCAGCTCATGCATTCCATGGCGTAATGTTCTTCAGTCCGCGCATAGCGGCAAAACCAGGAGCCGCGCAAGGACACGTGGTGGCAGACTAGGAGCTTTTCGGAAGGTCGGGATGATCAAGTATCCACAGAATTTCAGATAAGAGTACAGGGGTTACCCACAAAATCTGAATGTGTGTCTCCCCAACCCAGCGATCGGAAGGATAAGACTCCCCTACCCGCTGACCTGAGAATATTAACATTCTACCCACGGATAGCGCAAAATTATGCTACACTGCATGCTATGCAACGTCAACATGCTGAAGTTGAAAATTTATTTTAACATTCACAAACACCTTCTTCAAGGGGTTTGTAAATGTTCGAGGGGGATTTGCGTTTGGTTTGCATGGGAGGTCCGAGATTCCCCATGTGTAGAAAGGGAACCTGTTGGGGCCCGCTACCGCGAAGCCCAGCAGGAGCCCGTGCAAAACAAAAACCCTAAAACCCCAAATGTAAATCTAGGTGTGGTTTGATTGGGGTTTGCAAGTTGAAACGGGAAGGTTTTACGTATTAGGAAGAAAATGAACGAGCATTCTGGCTCGATTTAAAAAACAAGTGTTTTCGCTCGATCGCGATCAAGCAAGGACCCCTTTGTTTATTTTTTCTAGCACGCAAACCCCCTGGTTTGATGTAGAGTTAAATGTTTTGTGTGGCTCCACCCGCGCAAAACATAGAAACCCCTAAATCAAGGGGGTTTGCTTGTCGAAAGAAAAAAAACAAAGAGGTCATCGCTCGATCGCAATTCTTGCGTGGGAGTGTGAATCGTGAGGGAGGTTAGCATGCCCCACCTTGCTTTGCTCGATCAGCGGCGCATGCTGCTAATCCAACATGGTGAAGCGAGTGGGTAGGGCAATCATTTTTTCTAAGTCACTAGACAGGGCGTCAATACAATTTGTTCGTTGGGTAGGGCGTCAGCACAACCCTTACGGATTGGGTATCAGGGTGATTTCGACCTTTCGATAAAGATGAGATATTCATGTTTTTCACAATATCAACTCCGTATTCAGACTCAGAACATTTCCACACTTAATTAACGCCATATCCATAAAACATACAAAAAGCACGTCATATTTAAAAGAACACGCTATGTGGACGCCGCATAGCATTTAGCGTCAATTAGCCTTCTTCTTTGACTCAAAAACTTTCATTTGCAGATGTAGGGTTTCATGTTTGCACGGGCTCAGTTTGCGCAAGCATAAAAACCCTTAACTCCGCGAAAGTGGATTTGCGAGTCGGAACGAAAAAGAGCAAAAAACGGCTAATCGCTCGATCGTGGTTCTTGCAACGGTGGGGTGACACATCACCCCCTCGCTTCCATCGATCGGCAGCTTATGTTGCCGATCGGGGATGGCCATCGAAATTGACATGGCATTATTCTGCTCTAAATTGAAGGGTACTGCTGCTTTAATGTTCAACTCATGGATGTATCAGCTTTTTGTTGACGATTGTGCGGATAAATGAGCTATTACGCCCCATAAAGGGTCAAAATACCGTATTACCGCATAGTGTTTTCACGAGTATTTTCATGAAGGTGTTTTTTTAAGACTATTTCAAACAACTGGGGACTAGTTTTGTGCCATTCTGGAAGTGGGGGCAGCCAGTACACGCCCACGAAAATTCGAAGTAGGCCAGCCGTGTCATGTCCGCAGACGCGATTTGACATCAAGTGAAGCGGTCGGGGCCAGTTGGGAGACCGATTTGCTCGCTCGAGCAAATTATCGATTCTTGAAGCTTGGACGTCATCGACATCCAAGTGTTTCGCGCCTGCGGGGGGTGTTCCTCGGTGGCCGAGCGGAACCGCGTGGAGAGCTTGCATTCATCCACGGCGGTTTTTTTCACCTTTTTTTTTAATAAAGAAGTAACCTAATTTCAAACCGTTACAGAACAGACACAAGGGGTAAATTACCGGGTCTGGAAATCGTTTTAATTATTTTCGTTGTGAATTTAGGCGGTAGTACGGTATCACATACCTAACTTTCAAAAAGAGCTAAAACGCTCACTAACCACCAAATCTGAATGTAAGCTCCACTCGTTCTCCCATTCTCGATTGTGACCACGTATGCATTGCTAATCAAGCATAGAAACTGTTACACCAAGTAAAATTTAGATGGTTCACAGGTAGAAGGTGCATAACAGAAGACGACTCAAAAAGTTTGGGTAGTTGGATAGTTTGTAATTAACAGTAAGTGTAGTTTGATGACTAGCATCGGAACTGTCAAGCGCATGTATACAATATCGGAATCAAGAATGCGACATACTTGGGGTCTTGTGGGCTCAAGTCGAGCGACGCGTGCAACTAAGCATCGTGAGAGGCTGCTTCGAGGAAGCAAGAATGAGGCATACTTGGGGTCTTGTGGGATCTGTCAGTACGGCTGAGGGTTTTCGAGAATATCGAGGCACGTCTTTATAGAATCTGGCACCATTGAGAAGTCGACAAAATACTGTCTAAGAACCAATACTATACACGATGTTCTGTCGAAACTTCTTCAAAGTTTTCAACATGTCAAAAATTTCTCGGATGGAACACCGGAGGTCGGGGCAGGTGGTCAAAATGCCCTTCGTCGATTGGTGTAAAAATCTGGAGGTCGACGCGCAGTGGGCCATGAATGTGAGGACAAAAATGCCCACGCGCAGAGTTTAGGGTCTTGTGTACGTAAAGGACAAAACACTTCCTCCCCTTTAAGCCACGACGTCCCGGTGCGTTAGGAGACGTAGGTCGATGTGGGCTATAATAGCTGTCGATTAGATGAACGGCGTTCTATAGGATGTTACAATGCTCTCAGCTATTATTCAAAGTGTCGTAGCCTTGTAATTTGACCAGATACTCCATCACCTTTCCACGATGGTGGTGTCCAAAGATATCCGCGATGGCGTATTTCGTGCCCTAGTCTGCTTTGATAGGAGGTAGCCTTGAATTTCTCTGTCGGGGAAGTTCTCGTTGGGGTTCGGATAGATTTTCAGGCGGCTGATGTGGAACACCTGGTGGATAGCCACATTGTTAGGGAGGTGTAGCTTTATGACGAGAGGTGTCTGCATCTCCTTAATCACAAATGGATCGGGTTTTAGCTTTTGCGTCGCCCTGCCCTCGCATGCGGACGTTCACCGAGCTGAGAAGGATGTGATCACCAACATGGATTTTGGTGTTCACTTGATGCTAGTCAATCGCTCGAAGCGAGCAATCGAGTCATATGGAGTAATTCTATGGCCAGTCCTCTTTTAGTGATGGCTATAGTTGGACCCAGGTTCATGGCCCCTAGGAATCTGAGAAAATGTCTCTAGTACTTTTGCTGATTGTGTTTTCTACATGCCGTCGGGTTCGGTCCCGGTGGAGTGACGCCCACAAGTGAATATTCGATTGTGGAGTTGCGGGGTGGATGGACTAGCACTCGCTCCCACGTAGATATTCACTCTTGTTGCCTATTATTACTCTTCTCCCTTGGCTGGTTTATCCTTGGATTCACTTCTTGGCTCCTAGTGCTCTCCCACCTACTCCCTCCATTTTCAACCCACATAGGACAAAGGAAATGTAACTGTTTTTTCTTTAGAGATTCATTGTCGCTTGAGTATTTGTGAGCGTCTGGTGAGTCTCATCAAAGATTCTTTAGAAGTATCATTGCTGAATGTCGACTATTGGATTGTTGCTTGAACTCTGCAAACCTGTCGCAAAGGAGGACATTTTGTCATGAACCAACTCGAGAGGAATTCTGCTAGTCACGGTGGAGGTCGCGGAGTTTTATGCGAGCTTGGCGGTCTGATTTTGACCGTCCAGTAAGTTCCATGGGACTCGCACAGCGTATGGTGCAACTGTTGGAGTGACTTATTGGTACGCTCAGTCTGCTTGTCACTCTACGGATGGAAGGCCGTTGATAGCTGAATCTGAATGATGTAGCAAGTCATCATCTCCTGCCAAAATCTGCTGGTGAACCTCTTGTTCCTGTCATTGGTGATAGAAGAGGGAACACCATGTAGTCAAACGATGTTGTGTAAGAACCTTCCTACTGTTTCCGCGACAGTTTCCGTGGTTTTTGTCAGAGTAAGGTGCAACATCTTCCAGAACCGGTCGACTACCGTGAGTATTGTGCCAAATCCCTCTTGTTTGATGGGAAAACCTGCCACGGAGCTCATGGAGATACCTACTGACAGTATTTATCGGCAAAAAGGGAACCATTTCGGGACTCTGTGTGCCACATTTGACGGGTTCTTTCTGAAATAGCGTCACGTGTGACAAAAAAATTCGGAATGTCCGTGTCCAAAAGTTGCACAAGCGAATGGTTAGTTCCGAAGACACGTGCGAGGGACAGCCATTGGAAGCATGCGGGTGTCCAGGGACGTGGAATTCTCAACAGACGAGATAACGCAGTCCGTCCATCGTTGCAGCCGCCAACAATGGCTGCGCTAAGCGGGGATCGAACCAGACTGGAAAAGAATTGTGCTGGCTGCGGCCAAGGGCCAATGAATCTGTGGCTCCTGTGACAGAATAGAATGTTGATTTTCACCGAGAATTGTGCTGTTAGTGACGAAAATATATCTTCGCCGTCAAATACTGTCAATAGGGTATCCGGCCATGGTCATTTGGATTTCGTTAGTGGTTGAAACGAATCCGAGGGTTTGGTTTACCTCAGCACATGTCGTTAACATATGTCGCACATCTTGTGTGTTTTTTCAGTGTCTTCACCTTTTCAGAGTATCCACCTAGACTGGTGCCATGGCACTTCACCAAAAGCATGCAATGGATTTTGTTGTTAGGGGTGCGACCACTTGACGTGTCAATCACCGTTGCCAATAGGGCTCATTGAACCAAAACTTGGTTTTACTGGACCCGACGAACACCTCCTAGCCTTTTATAAACATGGTCATGAGGTACACGTCTCGTTTGACGAGTAGCGTGCCGATATCAACCATTAGATCCAGTCGTGGACTTAGAGCATTCGACACATTTGTTTTTCCGGGTTGGTACTTGATGTCAGAGTCCAATTTGGACTAGAGGTACTCCATCCCTCGAGTTTGTCGACGAGTCAGATTTGGCGGAGTCATGAGGTACTTAAGTGTGTGATGATTGGTGAGAATGACACATTGTTGGTATTCTACATAGCACCACAACGTCTTGAACGCATGCAAAACCACCAATATTAATATCTCATGCACGGCATAGTTCAGCTCCATCTTGCATATCTTCATAACATATGCACGTATGGTTCATCTCCATTGTTGTTGTCTTGGAGGAGAATGGGTCCACTCATACAATAAAAGGAAGCGTCGGTTTGTTATGAATAAAAATCAGAAAGTTGTGTTGACACTCAAGCGTAGTAAATTAACAAGCAATGGTAGTAGTTATGGAATCCCAAGAATATTGGGACTTCCCAAACATTGGTGGGCATTCACTTTCTTGGGGCCATCATGATCCGTCCGCCGCAGATGATGTGGCCCAAAAACTTGATCGATCTGCGACCAAAGGTCCAGCAAAGATATCTCCTTGTAACAACTCAAAATGTTTTAGAGTGCTGTTGTATGCCACGATGTTATCGAGAAAAACAACGATCTATTCCTCGAGGTACGGTTGCAAAATATTGTTCATGGCCGCCATAAATAACGTTATGGTATTGTGAGTTTAAACGGCATAACCGTGAAATTGAAGTGCCCGTAGCGGGTGTGGAACACCATCTTCTTAGTGAACATATCACATTTGTGGATCTAATGATACTCGCTCTGTGGCTGATTCTTGTGAGAATTCTTGCTCCACGGAGTTGGTAAGAAGTTCATCTCCTTGCAAAAGGGGATAGCGGTTTGTCATGGTAATGTGTCCAGGCACATCTGTATCATACCAGTTTTTTGTTTTGATTAATAATACCATTGTAGCTTATGGTGACGTGGATTGTATTATGAACCCCTGACCGAGCATCCTGTTTAGCTGCACTTTTTTGTCGATTAGCTCATGGCCCCTCATCCAATAGATCCCCTTGACCATCATTTTGATGTCTGGCTTAAGGTCTATGTCATGATGGATAGTGCGTTGCGGAGGTATTTCCCGAGATAGTTTGTTGGTAAACTTTCCTTCAAGCTCCTCAACAATTTGTGATAAATCCTCCAGATTGGCTACAAACTTCTTTGGTATCAAGGCCGATGAGGCTGATGTTGCCGCTTCTGCTACCGTAATCTCCTCTGATTCACCTGGATCTTAGTGGATAAACCACACTTGGACTCCACTTCACGTGTACTGCTTGGTTACGTCCTGTAATATCGACATCGTTTGTCGAGTCTCAGTTTTTGTAACTTCCTCTGCTGCTTCCTCCTCTGCTGCTTTCTAAAACCGTCACTTCATCGTGGGTTGCTCCATCATAGGAAGAAGTCACTTTCTGCTACTAATGCTGACGTAGACTGTGTTGTTGCTGTAGTCCACTTACAGATTGTGCAAGTACAGGAAACATTATTCAAGAATGATATGTTCCTCACAGCTTAGACATGTCTTCCAAACTTTTTCATTGCATAGCTCTCCATTTTGCATTGAACGTATTCTGTAAACTTAGCAGATTTGCAGTCGTCCGTTGATAGTTCTTCCTCTAAACATCCTTACTTCGCTCAAGCATTCAGATTTTAAACCAATTTATAGCTTACACAACGGTAAGAAACTCGTCCGTCCAGTAGTTCTAGTACCGTTTGCGACTTTCGTATCACCTCTGTTGCTTGCATACTCTTATTGTCGGTTGGTCATCCTTGTACTCCTTGTCAAGCTTTGTGATCTCAGGAATCCTTGTCTGCAGCAATGAGAGCCATTCAGATGGGTGATTGATCAGCGTGGAATTTTCCATTTGGGCAGGAGCTTCGCCGTCTATTTGTGTATTTTGCAATATGTAGACTTCTCAGACATTTACTTTGGTTTCTCCCCTTCTCGGCCTGCTGCTGTTTTTTCCAAAAACTGCGGAAGAACAGACCCAGTTTCTTGCAAGTCAAACACAACCGTTGGTCGTGTTGAATCTCCATTGGAGACAAGGACTCCGTCGATAGTGAATTTTTGTCACCATGATATGAATTATTGTTTTGAGATCGCAACCCTTTTGGCCTCCTACTTCTGAGTGTTGTTGTTGGTGCTTCTAATTCAATTAGTTGTTGTAATCATCTGCAGAAGGTTGGATGCCAAATGTTACAGTTGCTCATTGAATGACATGTTTGATGTTATTGTTGAAGTAGAAACAGAGTTAAATGTGAGCAATGTCACAACTGGTGATTTTTTCAAGGAAAAATCGGGTGCAATCAGTCATGCTAGACTATTGAGGGAAGCGTTGAAGCTAGTAACGTGCACCAGAATTTTTGTTCAGCTCTCCAAATCGTACGAGGACAATGTCCATGAAGTTGTTCCAGTTTTTTTGGTGGAGTCAAAGATTCCTGTTACGTTAGATTAATTTTCCGGAGAGGTAGAACGTCTACGATTGATGTGAGAGTGGTCGTATGAGCCATTGCTCTAGCTCCACCGGTCCCCTATTGTTGTTGGATGTCCTTAAAATCATGCTACGAACTCCATGCCATGAAGTTCAAGAATGAGATTGCAAGGTCAAATTTCTTCTTATTGTAATTAACCCCAGTAGTACACCTTCAAACTCATCAACTAATCTGAAATGTCAGTCCTTCTAGTTTTGCAAGATAGAACAGCTCCAAAAGTGCCGACCGTTGGAGTTTACTCGATAGGTGGTTGATCCTCTCAGTGAGCACTGCTTCCCGCACACGTGCTTTTTAAAGCTCCCCCATTTCCTTGGTTACTTGTTGAAGTAGATGGTTGTCAAGGCCCTCGAGTCCTGACAGCTTCCGGTACATGTCATCATACATACAAGCCTTTTAGCTGGTGCCTCCTCAAATCATGCCGGGTGTCATCTTGACGGGCAACAACGAAGGCGAGGAGTTCGCAGAGTCCAAGGCATCCATCCTAAGATTGGTGTTCGGATTTGTAGCATTTGTGCCATTTGCCACAAATCCTGCTGTTGTTGCTACATGGTTAGCCTAAAAAGTAGCATGGATTTCTCGGTGCTCATCCTCCATTGTCGATGTCTTTACTAGTTACTACTGCTCTTCACTGGGTGCACTCGCTTCGTTCACCATCGTCGTCGCAAAGTCTGTGATCTTCTTGAGTGTGGAGCCGCACTGAAGACCTGTACCATGTTACTGCCTTGGAGTAAAGTCGTTGGTTGTCCTTCCAGTGTTGTTACACTCTGAGACTAGGTGTTACGTCAGGTACAACATGAACGGTACACAGGTCAAAGGTGCAGAGCAAAAGACGGCTTGAGGAATAAGGAAATTTGATTAGTATATCATTTGCACATGTCTTTGTATATTAATGACATGTATAAGAACTATCAAACACATATGCACAAGAGCGGAAACAAGAATGAGACGTACTTAGGATCTTGGAAGGTCAAGTCAACATGAAGAGCCTCATTACAAAAGCACAAAACACCCACTTTCTTGCTGCCCCATAGAGGGGAAAGTGCAGCTTACTACCTCCTCTCATCTTCTTCCAACATCCACGCCTCAAAGCAGCGGCAAAAACCAAAGATCAGCAGAAGCTTCAACATCAGCAACAAGTTTATCCGCAAGCAGCAGCCTCTCTTCCGTAGCTCAAAAGCCTTGTTTTTCCCCTTGTCTGCTCCTAGTTCTCCACAAACATTCATCGCTCATCAACGGAATCCCATTAGGTGTTCGCTTTATCAATCCAGAGTCTCAACAATGATTGCCTCATATGCCAGCCCGTCTTTCATCAACAACAATCTATATCGAAACCTCAGGTGTCTTAGTCTCTCATGAATAGCACCACCAACAACAGCTACAGCGGCAAACTACTTCAAAGGAAGCACCAGACCTCTTCCCATGACTCAATGACCCTACTTTGCCCTCTGTACTTCACTTCTCCGCCAGAACAGCCTATCATCACCACGGGAGTATCTCTGTCATGGCACAAAAACATCAACCGCGCACTTGACTCCTCTCAAGCCTTTTCCAATATTTCTCACCAAGCCACAAAACCACAACTACATCATATCCAGCACACCGACATCTCCAGAATCTCACCTTTGCACCACTCACTCAGAATCTTCCACAGATGGAAACTCCAAAGAAAAGAAGAGAAAGGAAGATACTGCAACAACTTTGTGAACGCAGCAGATGTGCCATGAAGATACATGTCCAAATTATGATTGTAGTGATGATGCCAGAACACAATGGGAGAAGAAACTTCAACATTTCAAAGAGCAGTTTGGAGCCTTTTCAGACGTTGTGCCTGTATGACATGAAATGGAAAAACGGAAGGGGGGAAGAAGGGGGGATTTACCTGCTTTGGCAAAACGTACTCAGTGGACGAGTGAAAAATCTCCCAAATGAAAGGACTTGGTCAACTCTAAGCAGCTGATTACCCTCGTTGCCTCGGACCCTGGATCAGCGTCCACTACCACACACGTCTCCCCTATTTCTATCAATCTGTGTTCAACTGCTCCTTCCTTCTCTCAACAAATACCATACCTCCATCCTTCACACACATCTCCCTTATGGCGTGCTGGATTCTACCAACCCCTTGTCCGATCTACGCCTCAGGATCACCTTTCTTGCATCGATTTCATATCTGGTTNTCTCTCTCTCTCTCTCTCTCTCTCTCTCTCTCTCATGTACCAATCATCCGTCAAGATGACGGTCCAAGATACCCGCCATCGGGAAACTCAAACCCCGTCACCGCCATCCTAACGGACTGTGCGTGCCGAGGGGCCCACCACGCAGCAACCACTATCGACTCCCGCACAAAACCAATAGATCTCCATCACTCTAAGCAAATCTGTTGCGCAGCTCTGCACTCAGAAGCAGCAAAAATAACAGCAAGATGCCTGCGATGTCACATTATGTACTGCCCGTCATTTCTAGGAGCTGGGGTAGCACTATCTGGGTATTCGTAGTCAGTACATATGTAACTAGTCTTACCTTATACTATTTACCCTCTGTAGTCAATCAATCAATTATCCCTTGTCTCTTGAATCACCCTAGGTCTGGTCCTGTCTCCACTCCCACTTGCTAAGGACTGTCTCAATGTTTCTACTGGACTGCTCATCGTCGTGCTGCAAGGCCCGGGCTCTCCCCTGCCTCTACATTCCCTCAGTCTCTCGGCCAGCACTTTGTTGTTCTGACCTTTCCACTCTCTCGGCCCGCTCCCCGGCTTGCCATGGACGGTCTCAATGTATTTTTGCAGTGCTCATCGTCTAGCTGCAAGGTCCGAGCTCTGCCTTGCCTGTACACTGCCTTCGTCTCTTTCGGCCCGCTCTTCATCGTTGTGCCCTTTCCACTCTCTCGGCCCACTCCTAGACGCTTTGGCCTCAATCACATGGTTTTGCTTCATCGATGCTTTGTTGTTATGCTCGCAGCTCTCGTGCTTGTGCACCACGTCCAGATGTTCCATCTCTGCTTGTATGTTCTCAGGGCTTGTCCTCCAAACCGCTCCCAATCATCTCAGCAGCGCCTCAGTCATGTGCAACCGTTCTCCACAAATCACATAGTTTCGTACTTTGTAGGACGGCACCGACCACCACGCCCTCAAATTTCTCGAGACTTCAACCAAAATTGAGTCGTCAACAAACTTTATGGATGGAGTGCCTTGAGTCCATCTTCGAATACGACGTCGGGTACCTTCCAAGAAAAATTAATTTAGTGGATGCTCTGAGTTGGTTACCTAAACTAATAAGCGGGAGCTGTACCTCGAGTGACTATCAACTGAGGAGCTACGAGCAGTTCGGTTAGCACGTTGAGACCAAATCATGGTGGAACACACCCTACTGGCAACGGCGATTCACGTGCCAATTCATCGTACCACCAAGTGAAGAACTTTAGAGAATGCTAGTGGAGGAGTGCCACGACACTGGTCAAGGTAGGCACTTTGTTAAGGGCAAGACGCTCAAGAAATTTGTACATTATTACTGATTGGACAAGATGTTAACTGACATCCCAAACTACTGCAAGATGTACAACGTGTGTCAACGCAAGAAATTAAGACGGACCAAACCCACAGATTTTCTTCAACCGCTATCAGGAGACCAGAAGACCATGATCAGAGAACTCCATGGACTTTGTGACCGGCTTTTCCCTCAAATGTAAGGAGTTTGATGGAATTCTTGTGGTGGTTGATCGTTTTTCAAAGTTGTTGAACTTCTTCCAAATAAATAAGGTCATCATTGAGGAACAGTGCGGTTATGTCTCAACAACATCAATTGAAAACATAATGTTCCCTTCTCCATTGTGATTAATCGAGGTGGTAGGTGTGTTAGCATGTTCTCGCAAGGGCTGTTGACTCGCTACAACAGTTGAATCCAGCTATCAACGGCCTTCTATCCTCATACTGTCGGGCAAACTGAGCAAAACAATGAGATGCTCAAATAGCTACTCTGAACTCTATGCGGGTCACATGGCATTGACTAGAAGGCAAGCTACGAGTCACCAAGCTCGTATACAACTCCATGGTCTCCACAACTATGGATAAATTGCCTTTTGAGGTGGTTTACAGTGAACTATTTACAACTTTGGTAGGATTGCATAGCTCAAGAAATAGACCAACAGTCGACATGTAGCGACAAGATTTTTACAGTATTTAGGATGACAAAAGCCAAACGCTCACAAAGATCCAGACGACCATGAAGCGATTAAATGCAAAGCATCGACTGGACACCAAGTGCAACATTGGTGATTGTGTCCTACTCATCTCAACAAATATGACTACCTTGGTATTACTATCAAGTGTAACAAAGCAACAGGTGTAATCAGCTTGAACAAGATAAAATACATCCGCTAGTGTTATGACATGGTGGATTGCAACATTCATGGTTAATCACCCTTATAAAAAATACTCTTCATAGAATGTACATGTTTCAAGTATGCCTTCGGAAATTCCACGATACCTTTGTGGAAGTTACGCCACAGTTTAATTTTCTACGTCTGTTCATACACATGTTAATGTTTTTCTACGCTTAAGCACACAAACGTTCTTAGACGGTTTGCAAAATAATTGTGAAATTTAGGTTTTCACAACTCCAGTTACAGTTTGCTGAAAAAGACGTGCATTTTAACTTGGACCTTAGAAGTGCTACTACTGTAAGGAATGACAACGCCTACTTCTGGACACGGAACTCGGCGGAACAAAACCCCACCCGTTGTTACGCTCCGGGGTTTTGCTTGTCCAGACTCCTGCTGGATCCCGTGGTAGCAGGGCCCAGCAGTTTCCCTTCTATCGTAGGGGGAGGATCTTGCATCCCCCCACTCACACAACGCGCTATCCTATAATTCTCGATCAAATCCATACCCAAATGATACTCGGGGTTGTGGATTCTATGTTTCTCTTTTCCCGGGTTCCTGCTAGGCCCCGTGGTAGCGGGAACCAGCAGGTTCTCTTCTATCGCAGGGGTGATTCATGTACCCCCCACTCACATGATTCGCAAAACGTCACCTCGCTTCGTCGACAGTCGATCAATGTACATCGACAGTCGTCATTGTGTCTGTTCTATAGGCTGATCTCTTCACCTTTTGACGTCACCTATCTGTCGACGATCGTCGATCGTTGATCGTCAATCCTTGATCATTGATCATCAATCGTCGCCTATTGGTTGATGATCGAGATCCTTGATTGTTTTTTTAATGTCATAAATCGGTGGTCAAAAAGCGGAGATACATTAGCGTATTGTTTTTTTCCTATCACATGAAATTAATACACCTCCCAGCTACACTTTGCTCTTACACTCTAACCTTTTGGGAGAGGACATCTGGATCCCATACTGCCTCTCCCTTCCCCTAAAAGCTTAAGTCACTGGGATCGTGAACATGGTCCGTGTACTTTACGGACATGTAAAGAATACACTAGTGTGTATGATACACTAGTGTACAAAAATAGTTGCAGTACACTATACGCACCAGCTAGACCGCTCCAATACACTCGACGGTTTGCGAAGGGGAGAAGTTCCGTAGTTAGTCACCAATAAAAACACAATAGATTAATTGTAAAACTACGCTCGACAAAAAACGTTGTTTCCATTTGAAGTCTCAGAATTGGAAAGTTAACATCCACTTTACAAAACAGTCCATACAAAATTTTTGAAGACATGTGTGCGTCTATCATACGTTTCACCCAGAAATTTGTTGTTTTTTTGCTGTTAAATTATTTCATCCAATTCCCAAGACACAGGTATCATGTACGTAGTTTCCCATGTGAACAGAAGACAACTACCTCCTAAGACAAATTCATGGGAATCACCCGATTCTACATACCTAATAAACGGAATGAGCAGTGTTACAAAATGGGCACAATTAACCATACCTCCGTTGCAAGCCTGCTAGCACACTCGAGTGCAAGCTCTCCACAAACATGTTAGGCAATCCCTTTCAGTCTGTAGTGGGCAGACTGGTGTATGCCATGGTCGCCACCCAACCAGGTAAAGCCCATGGTGTTAGACAGGTGAGCCTGTTTGTAGCCAACCTTGGTCCATTGCAATAGCAGGCCGTGAAGCGCATAATGCGCTGCTTTAAGAGGACGAGATATTTTGGCATACATTTTGGAGGCCTCACTGGATTCAAGTCACTTCGTCTCATGTGCTACACAAATACTAATTAGGGAGTCTGGATAGATGACAAAGAAAGTCACATGGGCTTCGTGTGTATTCCAGATGGAAGTGTTGTCAGTTGAACAAGCCGCAAGTAGGTTTGTGTCTCTTTGTCAATGGCTGAAGACAAGTACATTTCCTTGGCTGGGTTGTATAAAGCGATGAAGTGGCTACGCAACTTGCTACCTGAAATGAAGATACAACACGTAACGAAAACAGTCGTAAGATTAAAAACATGAGCGTCATTGACATGTACAAGAACCCAGTCCTTTCCATGCGCACAAAGCACATTGAATTCCACTACCACTGTGCTCGGGACTTGGTCTCCAAGCACATATTGGAGCTTGATTATGTTGGTACCCAGCTGAACCGGGTCGATATGCTTACAAAGTCACTGGGTAAAGATCTCTACTAGGCAGGCAAGGCAAGGTATTGGCATGGTCAATGTAGGTGACAACGACTGATCATGGCAGCTGACGTAAGTTTCAAGGAAGAGACTTGTTGAATATGTATGCCCCTTATTCACTGGTGTAGGACAGTTCAGGGATGCTCTACTCCTTATGAAGGTATGATCCCTGGATATGTTGTAGAGTAACTCACTTTTTCTCTGTCTTCTGTGAGATATGACCTGTGAGTACACCATGTAGGTCAATGGTTAATTTGGCCATTTTATGCATCTAACCAAGTGAGAGGTCATGATTTCAATCCTGGCCCCATGCACATATTGGTTACAAAGGAAGCTTCCAAGAAAGGATGTCCGTAGCTTCTTGGAAGCTACAATGTTGGTCTGCCACCTTGGCACTAGGATGCTTATGTGTCAAGCCCATAGCGCATATCCATTGGTGATGTGGCTTGCTCAAGCCATTAGTCAAGAATGTGCTTTTGATTTCAAGGCCTGGACAGACATCCATAGAAGGACTTGTCTTGAATTCTGTTAAAAAAAACCATGCTTGAATCTCTCTCTTGTATATTGACAACTTGAGCTCTTCTTGAGATGTTATGCTAGGGCGTTAGTACTATTGAAGGTGAAGTAAATGCATGTTTAAGTTTGAAATGCACAACACATACATGTGAAGGAAGAATTGTAATAAGCATTGTGATTGTTTTGAATTTGCGACTTCTTTACTAGAGGTTGTTGGCTCAATAGCTAACAGCCTAGAGGCTCGTGGTTGAAGACGACCAATGAGCTTGCTGGAGTGACCCGAGGCTGAGGCGCTCACCTCGGGCTATGGAACAAGCGGTTGGCTTGCAGCCGCAGGTACTACAGACTCGCACGGAAAGAGAGAGGGTGCAACTGTGCAGGCTTGCACGAGGTGAACGGCTTGCATGTAACAGGAACAGACACACACATAGGACCAAATATGCCTGAGGGGTCTACCACTGTCACGTGATGACGTGTGCTAGGGGGAACTGACAAAGCCACTGAATCAGGTGTGTGAGAGGGAACTGACACAGCATCTCGATCAGGTGTATGAGAGGGGATTGGCACAAGCACGGGATCAGGTGTGAAAGGAGGAACCAACACTGGCATGGGGTCCAGTGTGTCAATAGGGACCGACGCAGCCACTGGAACCACAGCCAAGACGGCTTGTTCGTCATAGGCCTTAGAACGGATCATAGGTGGAGAAGCCAAGATGGCCTGATTCACAAGTCTAGACTCCCCCATCCTCGTGGAAGCAATGAAAGTGAGAACGTGGTCGACGGCCAGCAACATAATGCTTAAGATTTCACAGCAGGTGAGAGCCTCAAAGAAGAGGGCGTCTTGAGACTTGACAATATGATAGCAATTGGGGTCCCAAAAGCGAGAGGCTTTTGACTGCGGGGAAAGACTAAGAAAGGCACACATGTAACCATGAGGTGAGACCTTGAACCCCTTCTGGTCCTCGATTTACCGGATGCAGGCTAGGGAGCTTTAGTGAGACGAAGGTGAACCGTAGCTTGTATTGTGTGACATGGTCTTGAAGGGGACCCTGTGGCAGGCGGTTCCAGTCCCATGTCATGCAGGAAAAGTCTTAAAAAGCAGAGGATTCAAGAAGAACATACTCAGGCTGTATAGCGCAAAAATCATCCTCCATGGTATGGATCCAGCGCTCAGACACACTGTTCTATTGTCATGTTGCAGGGTTAAAGAGCAGTGAAAAAATCGTGCTTGGCAAATGAAGCGTCCAACTGGCCCATGACCCTACCACCGCAATATGAGTGGAACGTGTGGGGAGTGTGACGAGACTGGCATTTGGCTCTCATCAGCCACATGCAGAACGCCAAGGCAACATCACTCTTGTGGAGGAGGTTGTAGAACCATAGCATCCGAGTCAATTTGTCAATTAAAGTGAGGGAATATCAACCCTAATCTGAGAGAGACTCAACTAGAAGAGGATTGAGAAGGTTCTCGTGGACGTGCTCCAACGGGAAAAGCCTGCAAGAGCTGGAGTCAGGGAAAGTGCAACAATTCATCTTACCCTAAGGACAGAAGAGGTAATCTGTCCTTGACGACTTTTTGAAGGAATCCGCATCTAGACTGTTGGCTGGCTGCAATTAAATGAGCGTGGACAAAGTGTCCAAGCTCACCTGGGAAAGGTGGCCATACAACAAACGTTGGTGCTGAGGGGAGAGAACGTAAATGACGAACACATGTACAATGGGAGATGAAGAGAAGGAGAGAGGAGGAACAAAAAATGCATACCATTGACAATGGATGCACAAGCATGATGTCACGAGTGTGACAAGCAGTCACCGTGGCACAGTCGGCGGAGTGCTTGACAGAAAGACCCATCATAGTGCACGTACGGACAGATAGAAGACTGAGCTTGAGAGCAAGAACATAAAGCACATAAGAAATGTACGAGGGGCCAGACAGACCATCAAACAGTACAGTCCGATCACCCCGAGCAGGCAAAAACTGACAGGATCCCGTGCAAACAAACCGAACAGACCTAATGGACCAAGCACGACAAAGTCACCACGACGAAAGGTCATATGGTAGGTGGCATTGGAGTTGATGCTCGATGTGTCACTCGTCTTACGACCAGTCTTCGACGTTGAGCAATGTGAAACATATTACTCTGTCTCCATTAGACTCTCGGCAGAGGTCTCAGAACAAGGACGGAGTGTGCAAACCTGCGACTCATCTAGCCAAGCAATGTTGACAGACCATCCTCATCAAAGCCAGGTAAAGCTCCCTGACAGGCTTCATCATGGACAACAAACACAGTGAGACAAGCTAAATGAATAAAACTTGGCTGTGAAAATGCACTCGTACCTCCCTCAGTATGGAGCGCAAGTGGCTGGCGAAGCTCCATGATTGTACGGTCCAGAGGGTCCAAATATTTGCTGCTACGGCGGGAAACTGGTGACTCTGCTGCCGTCGTCGTCATGGCTCGTCCCGCCTGCGTGGTGTTGGAAGATGTCCACAACGCATGCGCCGCCTCAAGACGGTGTGTAATCCGGACAGCAGCTTCTGGCACTTCGTCTAATTGTGAGCACTTTATAGTTGAAGCACTGGACAGAGCGTCCAGGACTAATTCTCGCCTGCGCCGTCTTTTGTTGGCCCTTGTTGTGCCGCTTCTTCCCCTTCCTCCCTGTGTGGCAGCTGGAATCCCATGGGCCTGGCCAGACGGGGGAGAGGAAGAGGAGGAGGGAGTGATGTAGGCACGAATGGAGGTGAAGGAGGTCATAGGGGTCCGAGGAGTCGCAGTCAATGCTCAATCACGCAGGCTCGGAAGTTATTGTCATGCGGTCTACTGCAATATGGTTAGGTTGACATCCACCAAACTCTTGCAGTGCGGTTCACAATCCGAACTGGACCACCTCAATGTCAGCCCTGAAAACACAGACTTGAGAGGACGACGCGGCATCGAACGCGTCTCTTGCCTCGAGCGCCCAAGACCTCAAGTATGACTCATTCTTATTTCTGTCCTCGTATATTTGCGCCGGACAGTTTCAACAATTGCACACAAAATGCTAAGCACAAATTCCTCGAGTGCTTCATTTATTTGAATCGTCTTCTACTGCGGAGCAGAAGCAGTGATTGTTCAATTTGAGAAACTCATCTGAGAATTCAAAGGGTTTCAAGAACATTTACACATCTCTACATAAATGTCTAGCGCTGTTGAGAAGTCACCAAAGTATCTAAACGTCCATTCAATTTGCGATAGTTCTTATCAACCATTCTAGAACTTGGTAAAATCTGTCAAAATCTTCAGAAACGGAACACTGGACATCTGAACAGTTGGCCAAAATGTCCTCGGCCAATCGGCGGGGAAATGTAGAAGTCGTAGCGTGGCTCACTCGCAGAGTTTAGGGACTTATGTACGTCAAAGATGTAAGAGTAAAAAATACTGGGGCTACATGACAAGAAGCTTTTCATTTTCTAAAGGAAAAGCTATGATGGAGAAAGAATTGGGTTGACAAAAAAATTGGTACATGTAGGGATTACCTAGAAAGTTTAAAAGTGGGAATGCCTGAACCGTCAGTCGCGAAAAAAGTAACACTTCTCCCAGAGTGAAGGCTTTTAAAACTCCCTTATCCTCTGTCTTTAGAATATTAACATTCCACTCACATGAATTGAGGAAATGCAGCATGTCGACGATGCATGGGATGTGACGTCCACATGTTGACGTTCACAGGTTTCATGAATAATCACAAACACCTCTCTTGAAGAGTTTTTGAANGGGGGGGGTGCATGTGGTTTGCATGGGGGGTTTTTGAGACCCCTCATGCGTTGAAGGGAACCTGTTGGGCTCCGCTACAGGGGGGCCCAACAGGAGCACATGCAACACTAAAACCCTAAAACCCCGAATGTAATTTGGGACAAAGTTTGACTCGAGTTTGGAAGGTGAAATGGGGGGTTTGCGTGTTCGAAAAAATAAATGAAAGAAAAGCGTTTTGGCGCGATCAGGAGGGAGCGATTACCCCTTTTATTCACACGCAAACCCTTAGTAAAACGAAGGGTTTTCTATGTCTGGCGGAAGCGGAGCCCGCACAAAACATAAAACGCTGCATCGTACCAGGGGTTTTCTTGTTAATAAAAAAGAGGTAACTGCTCCCTTTGCATTTTCGCGTGGGAGCGAGAACTGTGAGGGGGGTGACACATGCCCCTCCTCGCTCGATTAGCGGCATGCACCGCTGATTGAGCATGGTGAAGAGAGTGGGGGGTCTGTTAATTCTTTCTGAACCACCGGGCATGGGAGACCTATTTACCAAGCGTTTGTTTGGATATCAAATACCCCCTTACGAATTGGGTAAATGGGTAGAAGGGTGATTATGCCCCTGGGGAATCTGGGTGCCATAATACGAGGGGCCGAGTAGGGCGAGGTTCATGTAGCGTGTTCTTTCTAAACACGCCGCCACGTGTCCACACCTCTGGTGTTGCCGCTGCGCACTCTGTCGAAGCATGCCCAAAGCATTGCACTTCTGGGACCCGTTATGCACCACAATGCACGCGAACCGTTTGCTTCCCACCTCGGTGCATCACACCACGTCCAACTTGCAACAAACGAACTACTGAACGGCGTGGTTCGTAGGTCAAAATCGACGGACCTCCTCGACGGAAGTCCCGGGAGCACTCGAAGTTCGAGTCTCGAACTACGAAACCGAGGATTGAGGCTTGGCTTGTCATTTTCCGGTCGGATGGCCTTTCTTTTGAATGCCCACATAGTATGCGCCGAGACGGCCCACGCGAATCCGCGGATCGCTACGGGCGTGCAACCCACATTGCTCCAACATTACTTTGGGATCACCACCAGCTCTAGCTGGGAGGCCTCCAAGGACCATCCGTCTCTGCGGTAGGTGACTCAAACCACCAAGACGCTTGATGCACGAAATTATGCGCCAGACAACATGGCAGCAGGGATGTTCAAGTTGCAGATTAGACGCGCGCACCTCTCTGATTTTCTGCTGCAGTGATATGGTTGACTTGCTATTACTGTGGCAGCCTTCTGCCCTGTGAGCAACTTCGCAGGGCCCTTTGTTTCGACCAAAGGCCCCGCTTTTACGGACCGACTTCGTTGAGGCAATTCAATCAAGCATCAGGCTCGTGAGCCTGGCCTGCTTGCCTCCCTGCGCTACTGGATGTCACGGCTATCAAGATGAATCCAAGCGGCGGCAAGTGGACTGGCTTGCTTTAAGCGACGGAATGTGGTAAGTTGACACTAGAACCGAGGCTCGTCGTGGTCGAATGCATTGTTCGCACCCCGAGCTGGTGGTGTGCTACTGTTGAGTTGCCTGCGGCATCCTCGAACTTCATGGGAAGAGTTCCTGACAGGTTCCCTTTCCTCCTCCAGAAAGTTCATCTGGAGGCAAGCGAGTTCTCAACGCCTCTACCTACTGCCAAGTTCTCATGGCGGAAGACGGCAAGTTCAACGGGCCGACGAAGTTGAGCTTCAACATGGGGAGACATCATGGCAATGAAGGCAAGTCGAATGGCTTGAATTGCCTTCACAGAAGCAAACGTCTTCAGAGATCGTGGTATTGCCCCAAGTAATTCAGGGCTTAGAATGTGTGGATGTATTCATCTGATGCAAATGTTTCCTTCGTCGATGCAGAGGAAGATCTTTTCAACGCTGTGAAGGCTGGCTGTCTGGAAGAGGTCCGCCGTCTGCTGTTGAGCGGGGCAAATGTGCACGCGCGGAACAGAATCGGAAGGACGCCGCTCATGGTGGCTGCAGCAGAGGGGCACGCAGAAGTTCTCTTGCAGCTTTTTGAAGCGGACGCGAACAGCAAAGCTGTGGATCACAGCGGCAATACAGCCATGTTTCTTGCGGCAGCCAACGGGCACACTTTTGTCGTGGACATGCTGCTGGAGATGAGAGTCGATGTCGACACGTCAAACAAGGATGGCGAGACGGCACTGACATTTGCATCAAGAAAGGGCACGTACGACGTGGTGCGTTTGCTTCTGAAAACCGGCGCCACCGTAGACAGGGTGGATGAAAGTGGGAAAACGCCGCTTCTCCATGCAGCAGAGGAGGGTCATGAGAATGTGGCGGCGCTGCTGGTGAGGTACGGTGCAGACGCTCAGTCTGCTTTGCAGTGGGCCCGATCCCACCACGGGCTACACCACCACTGCGTTGCAATTCTTGTCGCTGAAGGCGCGCTCGGTGGCTCCAAGAAGACTGGAGGAGACAATTGCTCCTCAAACCGTTCTGATAAGACCATCGTCGGTGCTGAAGGTGGAGCGGATGCATCGCAGGTGGGGCAAACTTCTGACATGAGAGCGGGCATGGAGATGGGGGCTCATTGCGCCAGTGAAAAGGTCGTGAAAGGGGAACAAACCATGGCTGACGGGAGTTTCAAGAAGGAGACTGTCGGATCGGGGGATGGAGAGATTTTGGAGCAGGAAGAGAGAAACGGAGGTGATGATGGTGAAGTTATTTTTATAGAGGACTGCAGTGATACCGAGTCTGGAGGGACTGAACAAGATGAAGAGACGCTTGCAGGGTGTTCTT
>SZWC01003076.1:34081-48235 GCA_023375785.1 Penium margaritaceum
CGGAGGCCAGGAAGTCGACAACCAGAACTCTGCAACGGGCGTGCTGACGCGACAGTTGTAGCCGTGAAGTCAAACAGGTCGACAGTAGAATCCGCGCCACGGCCTCAACTGTGATGCCGTGGCCCGAGAACTGGGTACTGGTCGTAGTCGTGCAACTCCCCAGCCACCAGCTCTCCGCGAATCTCTCGGAGAGCTGTTGGCTGGCGAGGTCACAATTCAAGCTGCTCACAATAACATCTTTGATACATCGCACTTTCCTTTTTAGTTTTTTCGTAGAAAGGACCTCAAACCAAGTTTTGTGATCTGGATTTGAAAACCTCCCTAGAGTGGCAACCTAGTTTTCTGCAATGTGGTAACTTGTGGTCGATCACCAATGGTACGGAGCTTACTTTACTCGAAAAAATAACAAATCAAGCTCAAACAATTGTCAACCATAATGAGAGCCTATCCATTATGTTTCTACAAGAACATCCATTTTGTAACGGACAAATTGATCAGATAATCTTGTTTTCCTCCATGTCCTTATGAGAGGTGATGTGTTGCCGAGGGCTAATAGCGTTGGAGCCTGCCTGATTACTCATCTACCTCAACGGCTGGACGGCCGCTTTCACGGACGAAGGATTCTGGTCGTCCTTGTTTTCTAAAATATCAAACTGTTTGTTTATCCTTTCACTGACGGCGCTTAAACTTGAACTCTAAAGGTGGTTGAATTGAATGATCTGTTTCTACTTGTGCTTTGTAAGCTAAAACGTCGTTGCTAATATATGCCGTAGTTTCATTCAACATTTGATATTCCCAAAACACATGGTCCCTCGAAAGGTGGCCGTTGGGGCGTCGTACGAGGTGGATGTTTCCCGTCGGGTCAAAGTCTAGCAATGACGCGATTTGCCGGCTGAGAAATCCTGCGGTCATCATTGACTGTCACATCGATTTTGAGTAAAACTTCAGGGTAGGCGCTTGCCACACCGTCATGTCTACATCTTCCCGGAATATAGTGGCGACACGTCAGGTCATCGCCTCGGACAAGTTTGCCCTTTGTAACTGAACAATGTCTGTATCTCCTTTTTAGAGAAGGTTGTCGATATCTTTTTCTTGGAAATAACATCACCTCGGATGCTCCTCCGTGATTTCCATGGTTACGAGGGATACAATTACTTTACAACAAGGTTATTTGCTCATGTCTCGTGGCCTTGACATGTGCGGTGTTCCCAAAGAAAAGTAAAGTTACGTAGTCACCTCTTGTCATCAGGCCTGATTTTGCAAACTTCTGCCAGTCTGCATGTGATATTGTTGCTTTTGGCCTATTCTGTGAACCTGTAATGAGAAACTATCTTTCAAAAAGCATCTTTGGGTGCAAGGAATGTTGGTTGACTTAAGAAGTGTACTCCAGAAGCCAAATAGTGTTCCTCTTTCTTCACGTACTTTATTCTCTCCTGTTAGTACGTTCACTTCTTTTGGATTATATGTGTTCCTAAGCATTGGGGACTCAACCCCGGAACCAGTGATTCCACGACAGTTGAAATCGGTTGTGGTGGACATAAGCGTCGCAATGAAACATGCATGCAAAGTGCAAGCACGCCATAGGGCGATGGTTCTTCATGCAATGAGGCAGCGAGTGGATACAATCTAGTCACAAGCTCTACTATTGCACTTCACCATCATGGACTCGCATCCACAAGCACCCAAGCAAGCGTTCATTCACCATGCAATTGAGCTTTGCGCGTAGCTACATGTGATGATATGCCAAATCCTGCTAGAGATTGTGGCACATCCAATGTGACGTCTATGATGTTGGCCTATGCTCACTTGAGCCCTTCTTCCACCCGCATGGATCCATGAGCTCAATGATAGGCATCCCCATAGAAACATGTCACACATGAGTCTGACTGAGTAGGAATGCATCGTCATTTTCATGCAATTGACATCATCCATTAAAGAGGCACACATTCTATTGGAGGAAAACATGTTGATTTTCATACACGTTGTATGCTTCAATATGATTGTGCACCAACTCATGGAGGAGTTTCAAAGAGTGATGCACACCATGTGGAGGATTGGATATGAGATTGTAAGTGCATTTGTCAAACTTGCACTACCATCATGTTCATTCCTACCATTACAGCCACACTCCTTGCACAATGACTACATTTGCTAGAATACATGCCATGAATCGAGCACTACGCCAGAAAAACTAATTGTACTTACGCACTTGTCAGCAAGTTAAGGTATGGGGCATACATCAACATGCGCAACCACATAAACCAATGCATACTTGAAGCCTACGACCACGACATCATATTCACGAATGTCATTGTTAGCTCGGAGGGGAGTGCATATGAAGCATGCATGTCTGCTAGAGTAAAGGATTACAAGTGCCATGCAACAAGCACATGGTTCCTAATGTAGCCTTTTGAGATAGTCATGGTTTTACTACCCCTTACCATACAATATTGCACCATTTGGAAGAGTATGGCCTGGGTGATGAGCTGCCACAAAGTTGAGAAGAGATTTTGATCAGGCACCACATAAGCATTCGGTCAATCATAGGGAGGATGTTTGGTGCTCTTGAAGGTGGGATTCACATTTTGAGTGGGGTGCCCAATTTCGATAACAAATTTCAAGAGTCTTTTGCTCTATCTTGTTTTGTGGCTTATAGTCTCATAACACTAGTCCAGAATGGAGTGGAGGACTTCAAAGAATACGTTAATCAGCAAGAGATGGATATAGTTTCTACTGGTCATTGTATGGGTCTTACACGACAATTTCAAAAAAGCACTGCAAATTGGGACGTCTGCATCCAACCATCAAGACCTTGCATTCATGAAGTTCTATTGTGTAATCCTTACGTCAATAAATAGCTTTGATTATAGTTCATCACCCTATGAAAAGTTTATTTCAAAGAAATCCTCATCGCTAGTCAATAGATTCTCTTATGTTACTAAAGCATCTTGCGTTACACCAAACTCCACTGCTACCTTCGGCTTTTCCTGTTCATCTAAAGCATGCATGGTGTTACCTACAGCTTCCTAATCTCATGCATTTGGGTCCTTGCTTGGTTCAAGACCAAGCACACGTGCACCAACCTCATGTCCAAAGTCTCGAGATGCATGAACATCAAGCTTGCGCAGTTCATCGTCGTAAAGCGCATAAGTATACTGAGGTTTTTGTTTCCTTGTAGACTTGCATCGCATAAAGCAACACATGTTTCCATGCCAAATGTATTCTTTTGGCCATCATCCTCAAAACTAAACTCTAACTTAGCTACAACCTTGAGTATATTTGGCCTATTTAATCTTATTAGTAACATGTGTTTGATGCTTGTTACAACAATCAGGCTGAAGTGGTGCATTCACGGTGCAAAGCAACTTGTCGGCTGTGGGCACATATGTCGTCATTTATTTAGCATTATTCAATTTGTCATGGAAAATCAGGCTGGCTACAACTTCATGCCATGGCATGAACAAATTTTATAGCTTTCCTTACTTAAGATCAGGAGACACATAATCTCCTGCCACTTGTCAGGGTCTAGGTCATTTGTTCACATGGTTTGGTCTAGGTGGTTCCTGCTCGTGCCATGTCTTACCAATGTTGGCAATGGATCTTTGTACCTGCACGCTGAATAATTGCTCCTTCAGTTTCCATGCAAACTTTAGTTTCTTTGAAACATCAACAGACATCTTGGCCATCTTGTTGTGTGTTTCATGGTTTTCCTCAACAATCATAATCAAGCTAAGCAATAGCTCCATTCCATTGTCCACCAGCCTTTACTAAGGCAACCTACAATGATGGCCATGGATGTAGTGAATTTGATCCCTTTTTGGGCAAGTTTTATTGCTTACACACGTTCATTGGAGGGTAATGTGGTTTGACTAAAAATTGGCACGCAATGGACTTGAACAGAGGCATGCATATGCACAAGATTTCCACAATAGCACAAGTGACCAACCCCTCCATCTGCTCTAGAAGGAAACCACATTCTGTGTGCAACATCGTGGGCAGACAAGGTGCAAGGTCCTTGTGGTGAGGCCTTTCATGCTATTGACCACCAAAGTATGGATGCTTAATGATGCCAGTGTTGGCGCATGTATCCTATACATGTTGTGTCCATGAAGTAGCGGGCGCCCCTTGGGTGTTGTAGTAGAGTCACGGGCATACCACCAAGGGGCGTCATGAGTACCTTTCCAAATACAAAAATGGTGCATTTCCTTAATGGAAGACTTGAAAGGGTCAAGAAGATGATAAAGAAAACGTACGAGGACCAATTATGAAGATTGAGTTTTCAAGTTGGTGTAGTCCATGGTGACAAGTGCTCACTAGTGACAAGTGCTACATGTTGAGTGCGATTTGGCGTATCAATTAACATGTGCATGGCCTTGGTTTGTGACTTGAAATAGGATATTGAACCAAAACATCCAAATTGAGGGTTCATGGATGTGACATGGGGAAATCACTAAATGGAAATCTGAGGCATGTCTTTACCCTAGTTTTAAACGCATTGGAGTTTGCTTTATTACATAAAATACATACCAGAAAAGAACTTTTGAAGTGAGCCATCTTGGCCCAATGTGAGAAAACAAGCCAAAACATTCACTACTTGTGGCAAAACATTGTACCGAGGCTGAACTCTACTACCATGTTCAAGATTACTTCAAAAGCGTTTCTAGAGACATGTGGAAAGATGTCCAAAAGTGCACGTTAGGGTGCTAAGCCACGCTTGAAATACATTTTCACTCCGAAAATCCCATTACTGAGTTAGGGAACAAGCCATTTGTTTACTATGTAGGTTATGCCAAACAAAGCAAGATTGTTTTCACAAGGTTGAATTTTGAAGACTCTAACTTTGGTTCTCAAAGGTTGGGAATGATCCGGAATGGTCAATGAGACAAGCTTGGGTGATATCCATAAAAATCCAAGAGGAAGCTTCGTCTACTTGGCAAAAGCCGTAGTGGTTGGGGTTTTCTAACCCTCCAAGTATTCCATCAAGTTTCCCATGGACCATGGGCCCGTTCAAGCCACGTGGAGAGGCCATTCCATGCTACTACATCTTTTTATGTACGAAACATAAAATAATGAGGACTAACCTACAACACACTCCAATCAGGAAGAAAATACACACTTGGGTTCAACTTGCAAAAACAAATCATAATGTTTCGTGTGTTTCATAGTTGGAGGGAATGTTTTCTCAAAATGAGATGATTTTAATGCTTATACATTTGTAATTTTTTGAAAAAATGAAATATATCATTAGTTACCTAATCCTTAAAGATTATTGAAGTAAGAAATGACTGAATTGTTCACACATGAAGGCAAGAAAATATTCTGAACAAAATTAGTCCTTATCAAACCAATCTGAAAGGTATTATTTGATGGATACATCCATGTAAATCTATGTAGACATAGAAACATGTATGGATGTACAAAACATAACCCACAAAGCACCTTCCTACAAAAAAGTAGTATAATGCAATACCTTTCCATGAGTTTTGAGTTCTTAACTTTGATTTCTAGATGTTTTTCCAGAAGAAAGGTTTTTCTCAAGATCACACATAAACAACTATCAAATGAAGACAACAATGAACAATAAATTTGTGCAACTTTTGTTTACTGAAAATACATGTAGGCAGAAAATGGTGGAGGTTTTGTGTTAATGTGATTGTTTCCTATACTTGAATTACCAAATATTTTAGTGTTCCTTTGGTCATAATGAAGTTTGCATGTGTTACTGCATAACCCGTTGCACCTTAGTGCAAAATTCAATTATTATTTGTATATTGTACTAAGTAGCAAGAAGTTTGGCTCACGATTTCTGTCGGTACAATTGTTTTGCTAACCAAAACTCATACAGATCAGGCTTGGTGTGAAGATATCCCACAATTGCATCGTATGCCATCTCCTCCACTAGTCTTGCTGTGGAGGGAATCGCTCTTTGCCCTTCCCCCAAATACCTTAGAAAAACGCTGGAAGAAGCTGATGTAACATTTTTTTGTGGATGTATTTTGTTTTTTTTTCCCACTTTTTGCAACTTTTGCATCTAATCAAATGTGTCTTTTTTGTTACATTTTCTTCAAGGAGTTTTTGTTTCTTTTCCATTTTTTCCTTCCACGTCCAGATCAAGTATCTTTGAGCCACAACTCCGCATGCCAAGGGTACCAAAGTGCACACTTTGTCACCAACAGTGTTCTTGGCCACTGGCCAAGAGCCCCATTGGCAATGGTTGTGTAGCATATGTGCACTATAAGCCCACTGACATGGGAGACCCGAGTTTGGATCTAGCGAACTCACTTCACAACCACAACATTTCATGGTGCTCATAAATACATAAGGAATATGCATTAAAGTGTACACCATACGCTTTAGCAGTGTCCCACGTTTTGAACAAACATGTCTTAGCACCAACAAAATTTGCAACCAGAACATGAACTAAGAAAACCCAATATTTATTTGCACACCTTCATGTCCTTTATCTTGTGTAGGTTGCACCAATCTGTAGTTTGCATTGGACAGCTCATGATGCCGCATGCATCCATCTTCAATGTATGGGCTTGGCACATATTTCTCACACTGACCAAAAAGAATAAATCTTACACATCCATCAATCACCATGTTGGCATGCAAATTCAAGGTTGGATCATGTACCCTGTCTATGCTTCTCAGGCATGCCATTATGACTGTGTATGAGGTTCTGTTTTGATAGTTCAAGGATGTGGTTTGAGATTTTGGGCTTCAAAAGCTTTTGTTTAATATCAAATGTTTCAACTGAAAGTTTCTTGAAAAGTATGTACATGATGAAAGTCATACCTAAAGTTTACGAAATTTTGAGCATGTCATGCATTTTGGCTCTCTTGATGGCAATTATTGTTACTTGACTTCTAAGGCACACTGTCCGCAGCCTACGTTGCTCATTGCTGTGCTCTAAACATTAGTTGTGCTCTAGGGTCTGGTCATATTCCACAACGAGCAGCAACAAGGCCACCCGACCTTGGTGTGACAAAACAAGATGTTGCCCCATAGGGGCAGCCCTTTGCCTCGGTTTTGGGGTAGCTTTAACTCTTCCTCCACATCCACGTCCTCTACTTTGCTTTTCATGTCAGAATTCAATCATGCCCTGGTTCGTCCTCTACAAGATGACTTTCATATACTAGCACACTTACAGCACTGCCTTCCAGTGCCGACCATCTCCAAGAAGATGTGCTTTTCATGCGATTCATGCGGCATCACCTTGCCAGGCACCTATGACTAGATTTCAACTCACTTCCATAAGAAAATGGGAATGTCAGTGTATGCACTCATCCACCACCCTTTGTTTTGTGACATCCTTGGTCTTGAGTACAACCATTGTCCACTGCATGGCTAGACACAAGCCTGTCTATGTCTATACAATGGCAAGGACAAGAGCTATGGAGCCATCCCCAAGCCTGTGGCTTAGGAAAGGCGTCCTGAGGAACACGAGAGGAGTGTTGCTCTTGAGCATGCTGGCATGCTCGTGGAAAGTGTGGACAATGACCTCAATAGCAATAGCAGCAGCAGTAACAACAGAATGAGGATGTTGTCGCTCATGAGCGTGTCCAGTAGAAATGGGAACACTAGCGGCAAACACAATTTCTACAAATGTAGCAACAGCAGTTATAGCAGCTGTATCAAGTTCATCAAGTAATGCGTGAGCAAATAGAATAGTAGTTGCCACAAAACATGAGGAACACCAACATGACACAAATCAGTATGTGCCCACACTATGACTCTGCAGAGTCATAGTGTAGGCACATACTGATTGTGTCCGGTGGCGGTGTTCAAGCTCATGGCAGGCAAAGGGCTGCCAATTTCCTTCTGCCATGAAGCCCTAATTATGGAGCTCATCCACACCACAAGGGCCACCAATAGTAGCTTCAGGTTGCCTGCAAATTTGCATGTGGTGGAGGACCTTTTGCTCAAGCTTGACAACATGCCAAAGAATTCAAATGCACCACTTGGACAATCAAGGAGGTGACCCTCGCCAAGGACGAGTGGGAAGACGTGTTGCAGTAGGATGATGTNATGTGCCCACACTATGACTCTGCAGCCAACAATTTGTGTCCGGTGGCGGTGTTCAAGCTCATGGCAGGCAAAGGGCTGCCAATTTCCTTCTGCCATGAAGCCCTAATTATGGAGCTCATCCACACCACAAGGGCCACCAATAGTAGCTTCAGGTTGCCTGCAAATTTGCATGTGGTGGAGGACCTTTTGCTCAAGCTTGACAACATGCCAAAGAATTCAAATGCACCACTTGGACAATCAAGGAGGTGACCCTCGCCAAGGACGAGTGGGAAGACGTGTTGCAATAGGATGATGTATAACGCAATGGGTGTCAATGCCAAATGTAGCTGCTACCTTTTCAGTTATGACGCCAGTGGTATGGTGTCCAGCATAGACCACATTAAAACCATGATCATGGTCATAGTTTAAGAGCTGGGAATGAGCAACGTTGTATCGCTTCTCTATGAGAAAACTTCCATGAATAAGATGGCTTTTCACCACGTCAAATGGAAGTTTCAAGGGATCTTGTTGCAGGGGTATTGTGCCCACAATGTGCACCTTATCACAGAGGACATGTGGGAGAAAGAGTGGGGTGCGGGAGATCTTGCCAGCATAGAGAAAGTTGTGAGCTTTTGTTTGAGCAATGACATGCCCTTGAAGTAGTTAAAGGCCCAGGTGGATTTGTTTTTCTCACCACGTGCAACACATGGTTTTCAAGTTCTCATAGCATCCTGCAACGTTTGCTAGACATGAGACCATTTTTTTTTAAGCTTGTGAAATCGAGCCGCTAGAAAGGGATGGGTGGGCAGAGAGATGGTACTTTCATGGTCAGGAGGAAGGAATTCCTCAAGATTGCGCATTGTCGTATCTTTTGGCTGCAAACCCAACAGTTTCTTGACCTACTTAACCCCCTCTTCATTGTACTACATGTTATTGACAGTCCAGGTGGATCTCCTGGAGACATTTACAAGGCACTACTGGATGCCATGACCAACATGAAGGCACTCGCCAAAGGCAAGGGGAGGAAGCTTCCCAAGGTGGCTGCCCAGCACGTGAAGGCTGCAATTCCCAGCCTCTCCAGGCACTAGACAAAGGACACGAGCTGCCCCCTCTACGCAATAGAACGTCTTGTGCATCCTATCCACTTTGGAAATGACCTGAGCGGTGACCTCAGCATAGTGCAGGTGTGGACGCATGTGGTGGAAACTTTGGTGCCGTCAGCTAAGCCCGATGATCTGTAATAGGAGGTGGAGGCATTTCAACCCGGCTGATAGGCAAGGCACGTGAAGCAGTGGCTGGCATGGTGGGTAAGGTGCTGCCCTCCTATGAGTGGGCCTCTCTCCACTTAGCGCACCTCTTAGATCTACACATCCTGGCCATGAAGCTGCTGGCCCAGCCATGCACATTCTCAGATTGTTAGCGGGTGTTATCTACACATTTCATCCACATTACATACAGGAACCGCCTGCACATGAAAGCACTTGAAATGGTGGTGTGTGTAAACGTGAGAGTGCAAAGGCAGTGCTACGGGCAGCAAAACCGCTGCACACGCAACCATACCGCTGCGTGTGCAGCGGTTTTGCTACACCATAAGTTTTTTCAACCTGGTTGACGCTAATGCAAACGGACATAAGAATTTTAGGCAACTGTGTCGAATTCGCTGAAGTTTTTAGTTCCGCATACAACTGAGGTTCTAAAGCGGTTAGACGCACATTTGACATGGCCGTTCAGTTTTCCTATCCAACAGTTAGTTGTGTGTGTGGTGGGTCCAGATATCAATCGGATTAGACTTCAGCACAAAGTAGACATCAGAACGTGTCCTTGACATCACCAATACATGCCCTATGCAAACAAGATCCTGCCCTTGCCATGATTTTTTCTCAGTAGTCCTTATTGGTGCGTAATACGGACAGTGCAGCTTGGAAGTTATTGCCCAGAATAAAAAAAGAACTGATGCGAGCCGAAAAAACTAAGACTGGCCAGGAAATACCTCCTGTGAATGCAAGGGCGGCATGGAACCGTATCATGTATGAATTGTTATTGTATATTGGGAAATCTGCTCCTTGTATGATCTGTGATTACTAGGGTATAGGTCTACATTTTGTTGGCCATGGGAGTTCGAGGGAAAGATGGCAATGTGCCATTGTGTTGAACGCGAATAAATGATAAATTTTACTTAACTTGTTACAAGTTTGATCATCTCTTTTAACTATGTTTCCTTGGTGGGTGTTAGTTCACTAAGGATCTTGTTTTCGTCTAGTGTCATGTCTCCATGAGACATGATGAGATATGCCCCAATTTTTGCCTCCGACGACTTATCCCATTGAAAAAGCACCCTAAACTGTCTTAAGTTTTCCATACTCTATCACACGCCATACACAACCTTTGCCACTTGTTTTGTCAAGATATACGTATGATTTTTGTGGTAAAGACATGGTTTTTCTCAAACACATTACTAGATATTGACCCAGATGCATTCACTTATGAAGATAAAAGTGACATTCAATCTGTTGCCCACGTTTCAAGAGGATGAGTGAAAAGCAATCTGATTGTGTTGAATGTTTTTTCAAAGCAGCCCACCTTGAGTGAATTTTACAAAATCATGGGCCAAATTCTTCATGGCGATTGATATTGACGAAAGTGACAGAGCTATGAAATTTGACAATTCGTAGTCTTTACTCAATGTTTCCAAGTTTTGCTTAATGTGTGTTGTTTGTGTATTTGTCACGCAAGACACTGACGGCAGACATTTTGGTCGTAATCCGGTTGTAGTCCACATGTACCCAACCACAACCATAGTGGAAACCACACTCACATCTGTAGGATCTCATTAAAGGCAGCCAAAATTCTTGTCTCTTGAACCAACACCAAACCTTGGGTCCTGCGATCATGCATTTGAATCTGTGGGGGAGCTGGCAACTCAATTGGAGGGTTTTGATGATGATGGATTAAAGGAAAACCATATGCATGCACATGTCCTTCTATTCATCATCTTTCCTTGGTATCTTTCTTTCCATGGGTTTTGGGGCCTTAGAAGAGTGAATTGACTCCAACTTCAACAAGCTTAGTTGCATAGAATTTGATTGCAAGAGTCTCAAATGTGAACAAAGGGGCACCTCTACGTGATGTTTACATGCCAAGACCTTAGGAAAATCCTCCTAAACCTTGACTCCTTGGTTCTTCGGCGTACCATCAAAAGGCCACATGATTCACTTCAACGACGAAGTCTTTTGCCTGTGACCAAGGTTCTTGACATGCAACTCTCCTAGCGTCATTTGTATCAAGGTGCAGTAGAGAAGACTTGTAGGATTGAATAGATGTGTGCGAGGTGATTCCTGGGAACAAGGGGAGTTGGAGAAGGAATGGATTTTTGGAATTGAAAATCTTAGTGCGAGGTTATCGACAAGTGTCGAGTAAGATTTCCATGCCTAGAACATCCCCTAGGATTCTTCATATGCCAACCGCAATGAGTCAGCCCCCAGTCGTTTGAAGCTTTCTACAAAGGTGCAATAGTGTGAAGACAGCATGCATCATATTTTGGGCTTCAGGAGATTCTGAAGGCATTGAATAGCACCTGAATCTATGGATAGAATGCTAGGTCATGGCCATTTCCGTACACCACATGACAACCGCTGGCAAAACCATGAGCATGGGTCACGGCCGCCCAAGGCGGCTTTGCTTGCAAATGTTTTTGAAGCTGCCATATTCAAGTATCCATGGCCCAAAATGAACTTTGTCTCATCGGCCATGTTTGCATCTATGGTTGCTTCAGCACAAGTGGGAAAAACATTCACTCAGCCGTGCATGGGGTCAAACTGGTTTTCTTCTTGTTTATTGGAGGAGCACATCCCAAATTTGCAAGACCATATCTTTCTCGTCTGTGCACCAAATAACCCTGTTTCTTAGGTGATATCCGCATGATTTTTCACTCAGAGAAAGATGTGAATATCAGGAATAAGGATTGGAGGTAATAATGATGCCATTATTATTGCCTCAAATGGCAGCTATCGTAATATCACCCACCGTGAGGACGCACTGTCGTGGTGTGCTCCTAGCATGAATGGAGCAATTTACTGACAGCATTTCCCCAATTAAATTTAAAATCAAGAACTCAATGATTGCACTGAGGTCCATACTCAGGCCATTGCATGAGGATTTTCCACCCTTTGATGCAGGGATGGTATCCTAGAATGTTCTCCATCAAGACCTTCTTTGTGCATTCCAACAGAGCCAGTGATGCACTGGCTTGCATCCACCTTCATGGACATAGCCTGAATCAGATGCTCTACCCATGGTTGTGTTTTATATCAGTTCTAAAACGCATTGCAACTAACCCCTTTGATCTTTTTAGCACGCAGAACCAGCTTTGCAAAGGTCCTTACCCCAAGCACCCAACTTCATTTTGGACAGGCGGCTTCAGGTCTTCATGGCAGCCGTCGTACACCTACAGATGTGATATTTCATCCATCTGTGCCACCAGATCTATGAAGCGTGTCACAAAGTCCTGGGCCGATCCGCCTTGCTTGAAACTTTTGATTTCATTCTGCTCGACTTGGCTGCTGCCAAAGCTCTTGCATTACTGCGGCTTGTAGCACCACCAATGGAGGTCACAGTTTCCCAAAAGCACCCTTTCATGCAAATGCGCATCCAGCTACTATCCCAAACTTTTCATACCCTAATGATTTTTTCATTGTTTTTCAACCATCCATCTAGGGGTGCTTTGACTTGATTAGGTGAGAAAAGTTGCTCCGACATGCTGAGGGTTGAATCGGTACGTTTCTACTTTTTCTCAGGAGCACCTCCCACCATTACATGGCAATATCTTTCTTGTCCTTGCACCAAATGGCCTGGTTTGTGCATCGTATTTTCATGCAAAATCCAGAGATTTTTTATTCCAACATAAGAATCAATCTCCGCCTCAAATGGCTGCTCCTGTAACTCCAAGAACGGTGAAATGAATAGTTAGAGGTAAGTAGAGTGCCAAAAATCCATGAAGGAAGCAAAGGAAACATCAAAGGAGTCAGGTAAAAAGAGAATACATGGTCGTACTCTGAGTTCCCCTCTACCTCAATCACCACTTGATCACCCATCTAAATTCCTTGTGATAAATAAGGTAGCCTCCAAGGTCAAGGCATAAGATTTGGGACATGAGGAGAAGCATCCCTCACTTGGCTTTCAAGCAGAAGTAGTTGGAACCGACAGGAACGCAGAGAGTCTAATAGATTTTTTAACATTCCAATGCTTAATGAGTAAAGATTGTGCTCGGAAGGTGGGCCTTGCACTCATGAAGAACAAGTGGAAACCTAACCAGGTGTGCAGTGCAATCAAGGTAGGGTACCCAGTCCCTCCTTTTTTGTTTTTCACGGGCAATCTTTGCATGATGATCGTGTATCTGGTGTACACAATGAAATGTTTTGATACGATTCTCTTTCATGATTTCCTCCACAAGTATAACCCAGCCTTAGCATTGGAGGTGCAGCCACTCCATTAGAGGTGTGCGTGATGCCCGTCCTTTGAGGCAAACTTCCTCATAAATAAACAGAGTTAGGCAATTCAATGTGCACAAGACTCAACATATGTTAGAATATGAAACTTTCAGGAACATTCATCCAATCTGGATTTAGATTTAGATTTTCATTACCTCCAGCACAGCACCCAAGTATGCAGAGGGGCCGTGCACAAAATTCTCCCCCTTACACTTTCCATGCCCGCTGCTCCTTCTTGCTCTCAATTGTCTTCCATTGGGCCCTTGAGGTGTTCACAGCTGCTCATCCCAGTTCCAGCCACACTCATCACATGGCAATCCGTGAATTGCTTTGCTCAACCAGTCAGAAGGCATATGGTGTGTCATGCAATGTTGTAGCACCACTTGTCCCGTTTCCACCATGTCCCATGCATAGTGGCAGTGCACGTCGATGTGTTTCATCCTGTTATGCTGTGTCATGTTTTCGGTGAGTAATTAATGGCCGATATTGTCCTCCTGCACCACCGATGGCTCTTGCTATCGCATGCCAAGCTCTCACAACAACCTACAAAGCAACCTTGCCTCTTTGACCACTTTGGCTGATTTGATGTAATCCGACTTCATCATGGGGATGGCGACGCATTCTTGCTTTCTAACAAGCCATCAGACCACTACACCAG
>SZWC01003076.1:75042-95078 GCA_023375785.1 Penium margaritaceum
GGGGGGGCAGCACTTGTTCATCATGGGAAAGGGGGGAGAGGGGAGAGAGGCGAAGGTAGTAGAGGGAGAGGCTTGAACAAGCTTTGACAGGTTTGGACCAGAGTCCTGTGTACTGAAACTCAAAGCATGCATATGCCGGATTTCATGAGGACTTGATGTGACTGTGTGCTGTGAACTTCATCGTCCACTCAAACCAATTGCTCACCCCAATCCATCAGCAGAAGAGAATTACAGCAGCCTTGTATGAGCCTGACGGTTTCCAAACAGTACTGCAACAGCATCCTCACAGTAGCATTGAAGCGAGACCACTGGGCGAGACTCTCACCGTCAAGACCAAGATTTTGGACTCTCAAAACAGCGAAGTCGTACAGATAGTGAACCTCACTCAAATCTCGCGGCGCTGGGTTAGAGTGCGAGAACTCTCATGAGAGTACTCTCATATGCTGAGGCTTACCGTTTCCACGTCATTTGCAACTATGGTTGCTGTTTTGTGCGATATAGCGGTTTGATGGCGTTTAGTGCACGTATTGACGGTCTCGCGCACGCCTGCCAATCATATCCTGTTGTTTCAAGTTTCGGAAAACTATGACGAAAATCATAATTATGGCAAGGTGAACGATTAAAGATTAACGGATAAAAAGTGTGGTTTGCGAAGCTCATAACATGTTAAGGAGGACCATGTCCCTAGGACAAAGGCTGAGTCACGTGGAGATTGAGCCGTTGGAAATAGAATTTCCGCACAAAGTCCACGGCTCCCCGCCTTTCCTCTGGATTTAATCTACGTCAAATACAATCCGACTTGGCAAGTCAGACCCGACGGCGACCTCCTCTTGGCTCAGGCTCAACGTCGGCCCTTCTCGTCCTGTTCAACTGTTTTTCAAAAACAAGGGGCCAGCTTGTGAGTGAGTTCGTACCAGCCTTCCGCAAAGGCCCGGGGTATGTAGTCCCGCCGGCTAGCCCCCCGCTTGCGGCCGCTAATACCCCCAGGACCCCCCCTAAACCACCGGCGATCGTCCAAGAAAACCTTGTCTCCTTGGTACTACTTTTTGCTGTTTTTCCACGTAGCCGTCAAAACTACCAAGGCACGACCGTCTAATTGTTGGCCAGGGAAACAGAACAAAACCAAGTTTCGGCATGGGTTTAACTCGTACATTATTGTCCTGACGGCAAACCGCGGTATTGAGTACCGCGGTACCAGAGTACCGCGGTATTCTGGTACCGCGGTACTCAATACCGCGGTATCTTAGTCTTCTGGCGGGACACTACCGATACCGGTACCGGTACCGCGTTACCAACGGTAGTAGTACGGTACTGCGGTATTCAGAGAATACCGCGTTACATAATGTACCGTATATTGTAAAAACACTAATGCTTCTGTGAGATTCAAGCACCGCAAACAAAATAGTGTAAATACCGTACTGCCGCCTAAATTCAGATAGTCATTTGCGAAGGATTTTTTTTTTGGTTTATTTCAAACAACCGTGGCCGAATTTTCACACACTGGCTACAAGGCCTCAAGGAAATATGGGTCTCTTAAATTCAAAAATGTTCAGAAGACTACAACAAGCATGCATGCTAACGACCAAAATCAAGTGATTAGGGTGTGTTTTGCTTGATTTTCCCTCTTTGAGAGCTTTGTGCAAGCATGAATTGAGGCCGCTTATTTTCAAAACTTGTTTTCAAAGGAATTTCTACACACTGGCTACAAGGGGGGAACCTAATTATGTAACAGGGTCGAGTCCAAGAGTAATTAATTTTTATCCGAATTTAGCCGTCAGTAGGGTAATCATTTTGCGAGACTGAAATTCGAGAAAAGTGGGTAGAAAATAGTGTAACGGTAGCTCTTTTCTTTGAGTTCGAAAGTACCGCGGTACAATACCGCGGTACGGTACCGCGGTACAGAAGAGGGGTACCCCTCTAGGTGAGTACCGATACCGTACCGGTACCGCAAAAAAAGTACCGGTACCGCGGTACCACGATACCGGGTACAAAACCGCGGTATACCGCGGTATCGGTAGTACCGCCGCCATCCCTGCATACACCTGTCCCCGAAGCACGTCGAGTGGGACACGTGAAGTAGGCGACGTCACGAACTCGTTTGAAGGGGGTTAGGTGCGACTTCATGGAGGGGCTCAAAATGAGTGTGACTCGGAAAAATGTATTGTTTGGAGGACCTTACATGCACGCATGCATGCATGGGAGAGGGAAGTCCCACTCACGCAGTGAGTACAATATCAGTGGTCAGTGTGAAGTTTACGGGTGATTCCTGCGCAAGTTGGAAACAGAGGGAAGAAGACACGTGAGCATGCGAGAGGGAAAACATGAAAGCAAAGCAAGCATGCATGTAATGTAAGCAAGAAAGCCTGCAGGGAAGCATGTAAGCAAGCATCCAATCCAGGCAAGGAAGCAGACAAACCCGCAACTGGAGGGAGATGCGTTCTAACAAGGAAAGCCTGGAAGCAAACAAGCACGGCAAATGGCCAGCAGTAACAAATGAAACAAGATGTGAAAACTAGGGCCAGAAGAAAGAAATGTCCCGCAAACAACTGCTTTATTAAGGCAGAACAAGCTGGCATCCAGTGAGCCATTGCCTTCAGCATGGTGAAGCAATTTGCACACCATCACGTGAGCTGTTGCCTCTGCTAAGCCAACCAAGGCTATGGCAGGTACAACCCTCGTAACAATTCCAGAAGCAGAGCAAGGAAATGAGAAGAGCTAGTGTTGTGGTGTACGGAAAGCATGGAGAGCCAGGGGCGGGGGACTCACTGAAGCCTTGGCGATGGCTCTGCGGAGTGCCCTTTGCTGTGCTACTGCTGTAGAAGTAGTTGCTGCCAGCAATGCTGCTGAAGACAGTGAGGTAGCTTCTTCGGCATCTGTTCGCACTTGTCGGCCTGTTTGGCATGTTGACATGTAGACATGTGGACATGTGGACATGTGGACATGTGGACATGTGGAGATGTGGAGATGTGGAGATTTGGAGATGTGGACATGTGGACATGTGGACATGTGGACATGTGGACATGTGGACGTGTGGAATTGTGGCATGCAGACACGTGGACATGTGGAGGTCATTTCTGTGGACTCGACATGAGGACTGGACGCGTGAAGTAGAAAGAGTAATCTTGATTAGGAGTTCTAATTTAGAACCAGATTGTGCTTTCCTTCACCCACACAGCAAGACGTGTGAGGCATTGCCTACCTCTCCAACATCCCTGCGCACTTTTAGTTGCATGTAGAAATGTACCAAGGGTATTTGGACGTGCCCACTTTCTCTCCTCCATAGAGTGAGAAAAGATTGAAGGAAGAGTCTTGGGCTGTTGCAAGCAGCAGTCATTCATTCCCCACACACTCCAACCCATACAGCCACTGCGGCGCATGCTATGCACACAGCCAAGGGTGCAGAGCGAAGATACGGAAAGGAATCGCGGTTCAATTATCACCGTCAGCCTAGCCAGAGGGCGGCAGTCGCAGAGAGCGGCTGCCGTTACGCAACGGCAGTCGCAGCGAGCGGCTGCCGTTATGCAACGGCAGTCGCAGCGAGCGGCTGCCGTTATGTAACGGCAGTCTGCCAAGTGGCAACAGCCACAAGAGCGTTGGCTTAAAACACAGACACCTGCGATGCTTGTCGCGCAAGTTGCAGCAGTGGTAGCAATGGCAGCAGTGGCAACAGAAGCGGCAGCAGCAGCAGCAGCAGCAGCAGCAGAAGCAGAAGCATGCTTCTCGCCTGCCGCAAGCCGCCTGCACAGAAAATGCTGACGTCTCCGCGCACAGAAGTTGGGGCAAATTCCATTCCCTACCGAGGACAGGCGGAAGGGCCACACACAGGGCCATTGCGCGCAGCACCACAGCGCACAGGCTGCTCCAAGGGCATCGAGCCATGCCTTTGAATGTGCGTCTTGTTGTCTAAGACGGCAAAACTAGCGAAGGAGCAAAGACAATGACGTGGACGAAGAAAGAGTAATTCCCCGTGATTGTGTTCCGTGCGCGATTGAGAACGAAGGTGAAGTCGCGCGGCTGTAGAGTCTGGAATGCGTACGCAATTGCTGCTGTGATGCGGTGCGTAACTCATGTACGTTGCCGGAGTAAGGGCGGTTACTGGGCGAATCGCCAACTGGCGCATAGGCAGCGGCAGCGGCAGCGACATCAGTTGGCGGCAGCTGCTGTCTAAAACCTGCGATTGAGCATACCTGTCAGCGGCCTAAGCGGGAGAAACGGAACTTGAAGTGCGACGGCTTGCCTCGAATGGAGGAGACTGGGAACGCCTTCGACGTCACGTCCTTGGGCTGCCGAGCCGCCTTCACAAAGCTGACAAATGACCTCCAGATAGTGCGGGCAAACGCTAGGTGGGTTGCGGTGGAGCGACGGCGCCGCTGCAAGCAAGAGCAGTATGGGCGGCACCAACAGCAACTTGCAGCTGCTGCAGCAATTTGCGTGAATCAGCAGCAGCAGGATTTACGAGTTCCAGGATTTGGAACTATAAGCCGCTTACCATCAACAGCTAGGACAGGATTTGAAACATCAGCAGCAGCAGCTAAATTGTTTCACCCTTCCTAAAAACATGCAATGGAAAAAATTCGAAGGCCTAACTTGCACACGCAACACCTTCGCATGCAAAAATGCTGACGTTGGCAGAAGCGCACATGCACTCGCGCGTCGTATGTGCGAAGGCACCTGCGAACGGCGATGAGCCGCCACTGCCAGCGTTGTATGCGCAGTGCCGGAGAGTGTTTTACTGTGTACAGTCGACCAACCTGGGCTGAGGCTGGAAACCTGCAGATTGGGCTATTGGGTTGCTGAGGAAGTCACAGCGTGCCTTCCTTACGTGCATACTGAGATAGCGAAACTTTGACATTTGGACAGAAACGACACAAAAAAAATCAAAACCTGTTTTCACCTCTGTTGCTTGCCCCTCACCTGCAGATTGCAGGCTTGCGAACGGGAAATGTTCTGTCACGAGCGGCTTTAGAGTGTTGGCCATCCAATCATGAGGGACTTCGCATGAACCCAGTTCGTTTGCATGAACTGGTTTGGCATGAAACCCTAAACTGAACAAAGAAGACAAAACTTCGTCGGTGATCGAGTAAGCTTCTTTTTTATTAAAATGTGGAGTTGAATTTCGCATAAAATATAAAAAACAACGGAAAATCGTCGCAAACCTGCTCCCTAATGGATTGCTGGCAGGGACAAAGCTCGCATCCAGCCTCTTCAGCCTACTCGGGGCTCGCTTCCCGAAATAGAAACGATACTAGTGAGTTTTGTGTCACATAACATTATGATTTGTCTTTCGTTTCACACAAATCAGAACATGATCTGTGTCACAGAACATAGTGACATGTCTTTTGTGGCACAAAGATTAGAACATGCTTTCCGTGACACAAGTAGAAAACTCTGTGACTCGGAAACGTAAGGGTTTTTAGGGACTCCTGAATCCCAAAACTGTTTTCATGATGTTCCATACCCCATAATTGCTTGGCTTGACACAGGCTATACTTCTACGAGGTAACGCAACACCCAAATCCTACTTCATCTATAATTTTTACGTCAGTCTTCCAAAACGTGTACAAAACAGTTGCATGGTAGTTTTGTACCCCAAAAAACACATGAATAAGTTATGTTTTGGTCACTTAAACCGAGTCGATGTTCTCTGTTCATCCTTGTATTCGCAATGCAGTGTTTCGGAATCGCCTTGAGATCCGGGAACACTAGCAAATTTCCATCTCTCTGTGCACTACACCAGAAAGACATGAAAGGACTTATGTATTACCATGGAAACCAAACAATACTTTGTGTTGAACATGGACACAAGTAAAATTTCCTCTGTGATCACGAAAGAGCTACCATTGTTTCTGATCCTAAGAAGGTGACTCGGTAGCGGACAGACAAAATGCTGACATGGCACATCGCGATAGGTCTTATGTCTTTTGAGATACCGCAAAGGGACCAAACGCTTTGTTCTAAATACATGGAGCTCGTTATGCGTTCTGAAAACACAGAACGCATGTACACCACTACGTATCGGTCACGAAACACCACAATTGTTGTTTATTCCCAAAATTTGACTCTGCATCCGACCGAGAACATGCTGACTTGTTATGTCGCAAGAGGTCATATGTCGATTGAGATACGGCAGAGGAGATCAACGTTTTGTTTGTGACACATGGGGCTCTATATACCATCTGTATCTCAAAACACATGAAAAGCGCCACGTCCTCGACACGGAACACTACCATTGATTTCTGATTCCAGAAACGGGACTCAGTCTCGGAAGGATAAAATGCTGATGTGTCGTGTCGACATGCTTCATATGAATTTTGAGATACATTAAACGGAAAAGCCTTCTATTTCAAGTTACATCGCGCTCCACATGCGTTTCAGATTCCTAGAAGGCATAAAGTGCTCGGCGTATTTGTCACGGAACACAACAAATGTCTTCAGCGTAATAGAAACAAACCCCTTGTAATATTTTGGGAAACGAAACATTAGATATGGTGGTTTGTTATCCTGGACGCGAATCGAGCTCAGCTCGTCGAAACCCTAGGGTTGCTCGGGGAACGTTTTTTGGCATGGGGTCATTAAATGAAGTACGTTAATCATAATGCACTTGATGCCGGTGAGTGTTCTGCGCTCGCACAGTTAGTTGATGACAAATGTAGCAGAGACCTCGTAGACGGCCTTTGCGGGCCTGCGTATAGTAATGGAGGTCTTTCAACCTTGGTCCTTACAGATGGTGTAGGTACTAGCGATTCCTTGCACCCCCCAGAAAAGTACAACTCAGCTTTGTCGCATGCCGGCCTAGGAACCGCAGGCTTCCCTACCCATGCGTTTGACACATGGTTTTGCAGCACTTCGCAGTGTTTGAAAGCCCATCAGCTATCGCCCCAGGACTGAGAATTCGGCGCAACGATGCACTTCTCAGCGTTCACTCCAGATAGTTGGTAAGTTCCTGCGTGTCTTTTCTTTAACTAATGGATATGAGAGTGCCAGAAAGTGACAAATATACGTTAATCGATAAAAGTCATCTGGCATGACAGTTGCATGGAGGATGTTTCACAGGTTCCAACGCACTTTACGGAACTCAACACGGAGTCCGTTTGAGTGAGATGTGGATTTCCAAAGTTTGGAGATCATGGGTCGGGTTCAAGTAACGACCTGAGTACTTTGACCTCACAAGGCGGCAAGATTATTCGCCATGACGGCTGAAAGCGGCCTTCAAGGAGAAAAGGCGGCTGGAGGACCTCTAAGAGACTTCAAGGAAGGTGCAGACCATGATTGTTGGTCGTCCAAGTGGTGTGAGACATAATTCTCTTGTGTGACAAGGTGACTGCAGCTCATCCCGCTAAGCTAGGAGAGTGTGCTAGAGGGTAGACTTTGGCAGAGTGTATCTCAGTGCTCCCTAGGTCAAATGAGGCATACAAGGGCTTTTTAGAAATCTGTGACAATTTACTTTCTCACTCAAAATTTGATTCAGACATTCGCGTCCTCTGCAAACCTACAATTGCTTCCGTAATTTCTGTCTCTGCAACCTGCAACCCCCTCTCACAAACAGTTGGTCGTACCTAAGCGGCTCTTAGTGAGTCTGATCACCTCCCTGAGGGCTGCCCAAGTTTCCATCAGTGGTATTAGAGCTAGAACAAGGCTTTATCTCATCCTTGAGGCATTCCTTGTACCCTGTTGTGTGAGAGAGCCGTTTTTGGGCTGAACGTTACACTACCATGGCGACATCCGCTTCTGTGGTGGCCGGCGTCAACATCCCCAAGTTCGAAGGCAAAAACTTCTTCAACTAGAGAAAAAACATGAAGATGATGCTGATGGCGAAGGGTCTCTAGAGCCAGTTGGATAAGAAGGAGAAGGAACAAGACGAAAGCTCCGTATCCCTTGTCGAGGCCTGTACCTACCGCGAGAAGCATGACCGCGCCCTCGCAACCATTTACCTCCACCTCGCTGAACAGCAGCAACTCCTCGTCCGTAGCATCCTCACGCCAAAGGAGGTTTGGAAAAAGCTTGTGTCCACTTATGCTTCTAAGTCAATCCTCGTGAACATACAGCTGCGTTGTCGCTTTCACACTGTGAAGATGGATGAGTCCGGATCCATGATTGACTACATCAACATGGTGAAGTCTCTCTCTGACCAGCTTGTTGCGATTGAGGACCCTGTCAAGGAGCCTGTGCTCATGCTAACCATCCTCTCTAGCCTTTCTAGCAGGTACACTCCTCTCAATGTTGCCCTGGACCAACGTGGCGACAAGCTCTCCCTAAATGATGTTGAGGAGAGCCTGCTATTTGAGGAGGAGCGACGCAATGGAGAGGAGGGCGGAAGCGGACTGGACGTCGCTCTCATCACCAACTTTGGCCATGGGGGCGGTGTTACATCAACCAAGAGCAACGGAGGAGGAGGGAAGAAGAAGGGGAACTGCCACTACTGCCAGAAGCCAGGCCATTGGGCGCGCGAATGCCCGAAGAAGAAGGCGGACCTAGCGGTTGGAGTGAGAGTGGGAAAACGGTCTGGCACTTCCGCGAACATCGGAGATTGGGAGAGTGGATTGGTGACAACCATCCAGGTCCTGCACGTCTCCAACAACACCGCCCTGTTCAGGATCATCGACTTGGGAGCTACGCGGCACATGATGTGTCACCGGGAGTGGTTCGTTGTCTACACCGTCATTGAGCCTCGTCCGGTGTACATGGGGGACAACCATGTGCAAATAGCAGTTGGGGAGGGTGAGATTGTGTTTTGTGCTTCCGTTGAGGGTAAGCACGTGGAACGTAATTTCAAGGGGGTGCTCCATGTTCTGGGGCTGGCAGCTAACCTCCTCTCTGTCTCATCTCTCATCTCCGAAGGCATGCACGTTTGCTTTGAGAATGGTGGCTGCACCATCTGTGCCCGTGCAGGCCGTGTGCTTGCAAAAGCAAACAAGGAGGACGGTCTTTACCACCTCTACGTGGCATCAGAGAAGGAAGCCAACTTAGCGTTGGCGGCCAGAGAGGGAAAACACGACATTGGCCCGTGGCACCACTGGCTCTGTCACCTCGGCTTTGGCGCCATCATATCCATGCAACAGATGTTCGTGGCCTGGAGCTCAAGGGGGTGAAGCAGCCTAGTGCATTGGCTTGTGAGAGCTGCATTGAAGGGAAGCAAGGCCATTCTCCTTTCACAAGGGAGGGGAAAGGGGCAGCTGAGCTTCTCTCACTCGTTCACTCTGATTTGTGCGGTCCCATGCCATCACAATCCTTTTCCGGCAAGTTGTACTTTGTCGCGTTCATTGATGACAAGTCAAGGAAGACGTGGATGTTGTTCCTGGCTGGAAAGGATGAGTGCTTTGATGTTTTCAAGGTGTGGATAACTACTACACAGAATGAGATTGGCAGGCGGTTGAAGGTGCTTCGCACCGATGGTGGAGGAGAGTACCTCTCCAACGGCTTCCGCACCTTCCTCAAGCGTCGCTGGATCAAGCATGAGGTCACCCCACCTGGAACACCGCAGCTAAATGGCGTGGCTGAACGCGCAAACCGCATGCTCATAGAGTGTGTTCACAGCATTCTCCAAGACGTGGGGCTCCCGCCAACCTTTTGGGCAGAAGCGATCAATATCGCCGTGTACCTGAAAAACTGAAGCCCTACGCGTGCCGTGCCACTAATGACACAGGAGGAGGCATGGACAAGACGCAAGCCAACAGTGACGCACTTGAAAGTCTTTGGGTGTGGCGCATTCGTGCACGTGCCTACCGGTAGCCGTAACAAGCTGGACGCAAAGTTGGTGAAGGCCGCCTTCCTCGGCTACGACACCATGGGATACCGCCTCTACAACCTCGCAACACGCAAGATCATCCGCAGCCGTGACTTGGTCTTCAAAGAGGAAGCGAAGGGCTGGACTTGGAGCCGTATGTTGGCAGTTCTGCTTGCTCCCGCACTTGTACCAGAATTGGGAGAAGTACCGGTAGCAGAAGAGGGCGGTGTGGAAGATGGCGGTGACAGCGGCAACGACAAGGAGGTGGAGGGAGCTGAGAAGGAGAAGGATCTGGCAGCGGAATCTGATGAGGAGGAGCTGCAAAGCAACGCACAGCAGCTGCCACGACGATCCGCACGCCTCAACAAATGTGCAAAGCAGAGTGGGGAGCCGCAGAGGCGATCTGAGCGCCTCGCAAACAAACAGAGGACGCTGGAGGAGCTGGTGAACTTGTGTACCGTTCCACCACCAACGGATTCGTCCAACCCCAAGCTTCTCTTCCTCACAGTCACCGACGACCTAGCCACATTTGCTGAAGCCATCCAGAGGCGGCAGATTGGCATTGCGCAGCAGATGAAGAGTATGGTGCACTCATGAAGAATGGCACCTCGACTCTGGAGGAGGCTCCACGCGGCAACTGAATGATCGGATGCTAGTGGATCTTCAGGCACAAGCGTGGTGCGGATGGTAAGTTTCTCAGGTACAAAGCACGGCTGGTTGCAAAGGGGTATGCGTAGACTGAGGGTGTGGATTACAATGAGACATTTGCACCTGTCGGTAAGTTCCCATCCATCTGAGTGATCCTCACTCTTGTTGTTGCTATGGACTGGGAGGTGCACCAAATGGATGTGACGTGTGCATTTCTGAACGGTGACCTTGAGGAGGATGTGTACATGGAGCAGCGGGAGGGGTATGTCGTGGAAGGGAAGGAAGGTTTGGTGTGCAAGCTTGTGAAGGCCCTCTACGGCGTGAAGCAAGCCCCGCTCGCATGGTACCACAAGATGGATGAGCAGCTAGCTGGCCTTGGCTTTGTGCGCAGTGAAGCAGACCATGCTGTCTATGGGGCAAACCAAATCATCATCTTGCTCTATGTTGATGATCTGCTTATTGCATCTGCCTCCAAGTCTCTCCTGGACGATGTGAAGCAGTTCCTTGCTGCCAGGTTCAACATGAAAGACATGGGAAAGCCCATTTACTACCTTGGCCTTCAGGTCAAGCACGACCGGCACCAGCAGACTTTGGAGTTGTCGCAGAGCACGTACGTGAGCGACATCTCAAGCGCTTCAACATGGCAGGAGCGCGCAAAGCAACGACACCACTTGAAGTGGAAGCGAAACTGAGCATGACGCAGACTCCCCGCGGCATGCAAGAGAGCAGCTACATGGAAGCAGTGCTGTACCAAGCAGCTGTTGGAAGCCTCATGTATGCAGCAGTCAGCACCAGCCGCGACATCAGCCAAGCAGTGGGAGTATTAAGCATGTTTTGCGCGAATCTGGACGTGCCCCATTGGGAGGCGGTCAAGCTAGTGCTGCGATACCTGGACAGTAGCAGCAGCCTTTGCCTCACCTTCAACGGCAACAACAGTCCCATCCTCATCGGCTACAGTGACACAAATCGGGGAGGTGACGTAGACACAAGGAGGTCAACCAGTGGGTTTGTGTTTGTGCTCGGGGGAGGTGCAATCAGTTGGAGGAGCAAGAAGCAAGAGTGCGTTGCCCTCTCCTCCACCGAACCAGAGTAGATCGCCCTCAATGAAGCAGCAAAGGAAGCTGTGTGGATGCGTGAGCTACTAGCAAGTCTTGGATAGCAGCAGACCACAGCCACCACCATCTACTGTGACAACATGAGCGCCATTGTTCTGATGAAGAACACCGAGTTTCACGCCCGCACCAAGCACATGAAATTGCAGTACCACTTCATCCCCGAGCTCGTGGCAAAGCAGGTGGTGCAGATCAAGTTTTGCCCTTCAAGCATGATTATGGCATAATTCTTCACCAAGCTACTGGCAGTGCACCGCTTTTAGCAGCAGAGGGGACAGTGCGGACTTGTCTAATTTTTATTCTCGCATAGTGGGAGAATGATGGATATGAGAGTGCCAGAAAGTGACAAAAATAGGTTGCTCGATAAAAATCATGTGGCATAACAGTTGCATAGAGGGTGTTTCACACGTTCCAACGCACTTTACAGAACTTGATACGGAGTCTGTTTGAGTGAGATATGGATTTCCAGAGTTTGGAGATCATGGGTCAGGTTCAAGTGACGACCTGAGCACTTTGAGCTCAAAAGGCGGCAGGATTATTAGCCAGGACGGCTAAAAGCGGCCTTCAAGGAGAAAATGCGGCTGGAGGACCTCCAAGAGACTTCAAGGAAGGTGCGGAAAATGATTGTTGGTCGTCCAAGTGGTGTGAGACATAATTTTCTTGTGTCACAATGTGAGTGTTGCTCATCCCGCTAGGCTAGGAGAGTGTGCTAGAGGGTAGAATTTGACAGTGTATCTCTGTGCTTCCTAGGCCAAATGAGCCATATAAGTGCTTGTTAGAAAGCTGTGACAATGTACTTTCTCACTCAAGAGTGGATTCAGACATTTGCATGCTCTGCAAACCTACATTCGCTTCCGTAATTTCTGTCTGTGCAACCTGCAACCCCTCTCACAAACAGTGGGTCCTGCCTAGGCGGCTCTTAGTGAGCCTGATCACCTCCCTGAGGGCTGCCCCAGTTTCCATCATTAACGCTGTTTTTTCTTTAGTACATAACCAACTCAATCATGGTCATGCAGACCTTGACAAGTTATACGTAAACGCTGCCAAGTGGTTCGAGGACAATGGGACGAAAAAAATGTGCATCGGCCGACAACACTGGACGACTGGAATTGGCTTGAAAAAGTGGTTGAATGCTGAGCACTATACGGAGGTTTTTCTTAAGAAGGCGCACTGGTCCACTGAGTGTCATACAACTTGGTGGCTGCTTCTACAAGCGTGGTCAGCTCAATCTCGTGTCCGTCGTTGTTCACGTGTAACTGGTCGCGCAAAGGAACCTGAATCTACCCTAGATCTTGAGAAATTCTTCCAGCAAGATTGGGTGAAGTTGAACCACATGCAACGAAAAAGTATTTTGCCAAGTTTATGATCCAAATTGGCACATGTGACGAGCAAAACAGGTCGTTGTACACGACATACAGAGGCGGCGCTGTTTTTGAGTCCCTGGCACGGTGGTACAAACCGGTAAGCCTCTGTGTTCATTACTCAAATGTTCAGCTCATTATGTCGTATGTATTCTCACTACCTCTTTTGCATGTGCAGGAAAAAAAAGTGGCCAAAAGAAACTCATGCCCCTGAACCAGCATCCCGTGGGGATCAAGAACACTTTGAACAAACTGGTCTGAAGGTTCAAAGAAGGAAAAGGGTCTTGAGTAAAGAAAAGGCCAGCAAGGTTAAGAAGAGCAAAGGCATTGGGAAACCGAAAGGGAGAATCGTGATTGATCTGTGTGAGAAGTCTGGTGCGGCCATAGAGTCGGGTGGGGTTGCGCAGTCGGGTGGGGCTGCACAGTTGGGTGATGCCGAGCATTCGCCTGGGGCCGAGCAGTCGGGTGCGGCCGAGCAGTCGGGTGCGGTCGAGCAGTCGGGTGTGGCTGAGCAGCCGGGTGTGGCCGAGCAGTCGGGTGCGACCAAGCTATCGGGTGCGGCCGAGCTATTGGGTGCGGTCAAGTAGTTGGGTGCGGCCAAGCAGTCGGGTGCGGCCGAGCTATTGGGTGCTGCCAAGCAGTCGGGTGTGGCCAAGCATTTGGGTACAGCCCAGCAATCGGATGCGGCCAAGCAGTCGGGTGCGGCTGTGCATTCGGGTGCGGCCGAGTAATCGAGTGCAGCCAAGCAATCGGGTGCGGCCGAGCAGTCGGGTGCGGCCGAGCAGTCGGGTGCGGCCGGGCAGTCGGGTGTGGCCGGGCAGTCGGGTGCGGCAAGGAATTCAGGTGCTGCAGTTGGGTGTGGCCGGGTAGTCGGGTGCTTACGGGTGGTTAGGTGCTGTGTTCGGGCAGACGAGTGCTTCGGTTGGGCAGTCGGGTGAGGTCGGGCAGTCGTGTGAGGTTGGGAAGTTGGGTGTGGTCGGTCAATCGGGCACATGCAAGCAGGTCGGAACTGGTGACAAGTCTGGAGTGGGTAGGCAGTCAGGTGCCGCCGAGCGGATGGGTACCGTCGTCCCGTCGGGTGCCGCCGGGCAGTTGGGTGCTGCGGAGCTGTTGGGTGTTGCTGATCAGTTCGCTGACCAGTCTGTTTGCGCAAAGCAGTCAGGTGTTGCTGAGGTGTCGGATGTTGCTGAGCACACTGGTGCTTCTAAGAAGTTGGGTGCTGCTGAGCTGTCAGGTGCCCCAAAGCTGTCTGGTGCAGCTGAACATTCAGGTGTGCCGAAGAAGTCTGGCACACCCGGCCAGTCAGATTTGAGAGCTGAGGACATCACTATTGACGACTACACTGAGGTTGTCATATGTGCTCAGAAAGATCCTGTGAGTGTATATTTTGCTATGTTGCATGACCTGTGAATAAGTGAAGTTGTGGCGATGCTGACATGTTTTGTGTTTTTCTCCTGCAGGCTGTCACTTTCAACAAAATCTTGGACGCTTTTGAGGTTACGCCAATGCCACCAGAGTCAAAGGTGTCAACAGCCAGAACTGCACCCACAACTGTTCCCACCCAGGTTCCCCAGTCTGAGGTTGAAATGATGTTGGATCAGCTCAAAGATCTTGTCAATCACGGACAGAACGTCATGCGCTTCCTGGTGGAAAGTGGAACGCATTACTTCAGGACTGTTGAGCGAGTGACAACCAGAACACGTGCAGCCGGAGGTGCAGGAAAATCTTTTTTATGCTGCAATCTTCGTAGCACTTGTTCTTGGGCCCTTTTTTCTAACTCCATTTGTGCATTGCAAGGATGATTGCCAAGGAGGTAACCCCTGAGTAACTGAAAACAAAGGTAATGCTGCTTCTTCTAGAGGGGTGTTGGCTTTCATCACGTGTGTATTAACAATGGATTGTTGAAACTTTTGTAGGCCTTCATATTCTTGTTGAAAAAAGTGACAGAGTCTGTCTCCTTTGAACCAGTGACTGAACATGTTGTTCCGGTGAAACACCCAACACAGGCATCCACGTCTCACCATCCTAATCATGTTTGTTCTGACTTGGTTGTTCTGATTTGCTTTCAGTTCAACAATTAGTTTTTCATAAGAAGATGTTTCTCATGAACAAATGCCTTCCTTGTGCAGGACTCACCACAGGATGTCGTTGATCCTGGAGTTGTTGGAACTCCTCAGAGGCCAGGTAAAATATTTACCTGTCTTGTTTCCTCACAGCCATTACATTTGTGTATTTTTTAACAGATTTTCTATTTTTTGTGCAGGTGTGGAGGCCAAAGAATCTAAGGATGATCACGTGGAGTCTGTTCCAGCAGAAATATATCTTGAAGAAACGGATGAAAAGAAGACATCCGATGAATTATCTGATGTTCCAAAGGATAAAACACCCATTGCTCGGAGGAAAGGGCATCAAGATACACAACCAACAAAAAAGATGCAGGAATTCCAGGGACGGGAGTTAGGGAGGAAGAGCCGGAAGAAGTAAAAGCGAGTAGTTCATAGATTGTGCTGTTTGGATTGTTGTAGCCTGCTGTGTAGTTGGTAGTTTAATAACTGACCCATGCTTTTTTGTTCTAAATCCAAACAAGATCCAAAAGCAATGACACGGAACTGAAAATTCCCGTCCTGGAAAGCACTGCTACAAACATGCCAAAAGCAAGAACACAAGGTGTATGTAGTAGAACCCTTCTGAAACCTAGTGACCTGAAACCTGGTTCCCTTATCAAGAATGTCGACCCTTGACATATGATTCTGATACTGTAAGAAGTTTTGAATTTGAATTGTGGTTGTTTTGCACTTTGGATTCTGATTCGTACGTCTAATTATGTTTCTCATTTACGTTTTTCATTTGTTTTTGGTTCTGATTCAAAAAGTTAATTGCAGATAGTTGCCTTTCAACCCTCTTATGAAAACATCGGCAATGGATTATCTGCCCATAGATATGTAGAAAACGCTCAACGTGTCATTATTTGGCGTCCAATACTGCGTGCGTGTGCGGGTGCGTGCGTGTGTGCATGCGTGCAAGCATGCATGTGTGCGTGCGTGCGTACGTGCGTTCTTGGTTGGATAACACCATGTTATGCACATATAAGCAACGTGAATATACACCAGTGCAACATGCATACATTCAAGAGCAACATGAAGGAAGCAGATTGCAATAAGGAGAAACGTTATCAGTAAATCAGGAGTCTAGAGTGGAAGCGAAAGTGCATAAAAAAAATTGAATGATATGTCGACACCTTGTCATGTTCCTCCTCCTTCCTGATCTGTTGAAACTCCACTTCCTCTTCCTCCTCTTCTTCTTCCTTGTCATGTTCCTCTGGCATGTTGTACATGGAGTACTTCCCACACAGACATCGACTCTTTACACCTTATTCTCCTTGTTTACGTTCAGGGATCCAAACATCAAATCTCCATCAGAAATTCAATTTCAAGCTGTAAATAAGGAACCTTCTGATGAACCAAGTGATGTCCATGTTGGCCTGTGTGTGTAAGCCTGCAAACAACATGAAAACGGCACTAGACAACTCTTTCCACAAATCCATGATGCATCACCTACAAGATACATATACCACGCGTCTCCTGCTCTAGGTGGGTGGGTGGCTGACTGGCTGGCTGGCTAGCTTGGTGCTGGTTGGTTGGGTGAAACCTGGGAGTGAAGGCTGTGTAGCTGGCTGGCTGGCTATGTAGCTGGCTGGCTGGCTGACTGGTTGGCTGGCTGCCTGGCTAGCTGGCTGCCTAGCTGGCTGGCTGGCAAGGAAGCAGGCTGGGAGGCTGGCTGGTTGGCTGCCTGGCGGCTGGCTGGAAAGCGGGCTGTAGGGAAGATGGATGGCTAAGTGGCTGACTGGGTGGCTTGGAGGGTGGCAGGCTGGGTGATTGAAGGCTGGGTGTGTGGTTAAATGGCTTGCCTGGTGGCTGGTTGTGTGGCTGGGTGGCTGGCTGGTTGTGTGGCTGTGTGGCTGGCTGGCTGGGTGGCTGGCTAGGTGGCTGGCTGGGTGGCTGGCTGGGTGAAGGGGGTTGAACATGTGGTGAACAAAGGAATGCCAGAGAAGGGGGGACATGCAGGAGAAGAAATAATGTAGACGTAGAGGGTGCATGGGAGAGGGAGTTTAGTCAATCTTGTCTTGTGATGTGAAAGGGAACGTGCACCATTGTAGGTACCTCCACATGGTTGGAAGGTCGTGAGGTGCGTAAAAGTCCCGCATGTTTTCGACAAAAAAGATGTTGGAGTGTCTTTGTGAGTGCCTGCATGGGTACGTTTAAGCAGTATACTATGACTCTTTCAAAGCAATACACTTCATCTTTGCTAGAATAATTTACTGCACTTCAATTAATGCAATGCTCTACAATCCAATCACTGCAAGTTCTTCAAGCAATGGACTGTATTTCCGTAAAAGCAGTGAATGGAACTTTTGACAAAGAAAAGCACAGCAGTGTGTTCATAGTAATGTACAACACTTTTGGTCAAAGTGATGCATTGCAGTTCTGTCAAAGTAAGACACTCTGCACATTTTGATCACATTTGTAAGGCATCTCAACATCGCACCCCCGCATGCACGCGGGAGTGCGAGTGGCCGTACGGGTGGCGGGCAGGCCTGAGTACACTTGCTTTTCACCTACTCGTACCGGTATGCCAGGTGAAACAACACTACAATATCCAAGCAATCCACTGCACGTTTGTGAAAGCATTTATGTACACTTGCATGAAAGTAGTACTCTACACTTCAGTAAAATTAATGCCCTACAATACTGACAAAGCAATACACTGCACACTTTCTACGCACATTTTTAATGCACAAAAAATAACAGACGGTTCTCACCTTTGAGATGTTTGTAGAGGTTGCTGAAGGCATGAGTGGAGTTGTGTTTGACTGTGTCCTTTTCACCGGATCCATCCATTAGTAGGAATTAAGTTAAGGGCAGACCCATAGCATGTGTGCATGTGCGGGTTATTGGTGGCTGGCTGGGTGCGTGGGTGCCCATGTGGTCATGTCCTTTCATGTTCTCTATATGTTTGAACTCAATGGAACTTCCATTATGATTTTTTGGGCCTAACAGCTTGGTTTGGGAACAATTTGGGCACGTGTGAAAGCCACAGCATGTTTGAAAACTACCCTCGAGTTTAGTCTACAATGGTAAACTCATTTTACTTTGTAGTGGTATGAGCCTTTAAGTATGGATATGAAGAGGTTCGTCAACATGTACAAGTCCAAGAACCCTGTCTATTTGAATGCAGCGGCTACAAGTGGTCTGGTTTGGCAATAAGTTCTTAAATGAGGAACAAGAATCAGGGCCAAGGGAGTTAGACATCTGACAAAAAATGAAATGCTAGAGAAGGGGAGACTTGCAAGAGATTGATTACAACAAATTTGTTAACCACTACACTTCTGTCAAAGCAAGACTGTGTCGCGCACTTCTTACACACATGCATAATGCTTGGCAAAAAGGAGACGGTTTCTCATCTTTGACATGCATAAAAGTTGCTGAATGCTGGAATGGGGTTGTGCTTCAATGTGTAGGAAGAGGAGACTTATTGTCTCCTATTCATCCTCTTCCTCCTCTTCCTCCTCTTCCTCCTCATCCTCCTCATCCTCCTCTTCCTCCTCTTCCTCTTCTTCCTCCACTTCCATAGCATCCTCCAGATGCTCATTCCCCACGCGAGTTCTTGCCATGCGGAAAAGCTCCACAAAATCGTCCCCTATTCCATACACCTTGTTGTTGTTCTATAAAAAATTCCAGTATGCAAACACCAATCGACTCATCTCCATCAGGTTCTCCAATTTGTATGCAAAGCTCTGGGTGGTGAACCATTTGATGAACCTGTTCACCTGCTTGTTTGCCGATGTGTTTGTGCCTGCATAACATGAGCATGGTGCACAAGGCAGGGGGGTAGGAGGTAGAAGCAGGCGGTAAGGATGAGGAGCACGAGTAGGGACCAGGAGCAGGAGTAGGAGTAACAGGGAGTCGGGAGAAAGAGAAGCATACACAGTGGTATGGAGCAGCATCCACAGTGGTAGGGAGCAGCGAACATGGGGCAAGAGCAGATGCAAAAAGTAGCTGGAGCAGGAAACATAGGCCAGGCACAGTTGAGGGGAGTAGGAGCAGGAGAATTGAGCAATGAGGCAAGAGTGAACTTCATGGCTTCAACAGAATGCATTGCAGAACTGGGACAAAATGCATTGCATTTCTGGGAAAGAATAAGTTGTATTGCTGGGACAAAATGCATTGTATTGCTGGGAAATAATGCATTGCATTGCTCCCTCGACTGCTCATGCTCCCTGGCCCCTCCTTCTACCCCCCACATTCCCTTGGTGCTCTTTCCTCTTCCCTCCCATCATTCCTTCTTCAACCCTTCCCTACTCCCTCCTCCAATCTCCTGCTCCTTCTCCCTCCACTGCTCCAGCCCCAATTTCCTGCTCTACCTACACCCAGCACCTGCTTCTGCTCCCTGCTACTACTGATCCTGCTGGTGCTGCACCCTTCACCCTCTTGTTCATCCTACTGCACCTACTCGTGCCCCTGAACTCTATCCAGCCACCAGGCAAGCCAACCAATCCCAGCCTACACCCACCCAAGCCAGACACCCAGCCAGCCAGCCAGCCAAGCCGCCAGGCGGCCATACATCCAGCCACTAGGAGAGCCAACTTACCAGACGCCCAGCCTTCAATCACCCAGCTAGCCACCCTCCCAGTCACCCAGCCAGTGACCCATCCAGCCACCTTCCGACTATGATGGAAAGACGAATACCTTATATGGAAAGGCGTAAAGCGTCTCGTCCACATAAGGCGCACCCCCTTTTTAACTAGGGCGCGCCTTGATGTCTGCAACTGAAAATGTCTCCCAAGAATTTTAAAAAACAAACCATTACGCACTACAGTTCAGCTCTGACCTTCAAACATACAAAATCCCATCCAATACCCCAAAAAGATTCAGACGGCATGCTCAAGCATTCAACACTCCAATCAGTACATGACCGTCTCATTTAAGGCCTGCCTCCCGGCAGGCCTCTTTTTGTCACCGCAGACCACGTTTTGGGTCATGTGTCAGTCGTCATGGGAGTCTGAAGCCATCATTGCCTTCGCTGATCCTCATGTCATCAGAGCAGTACATCACAAGACTATTCCCCCCCCCCCTCTTGCACACCCCCCTACAATCCCCATTTTCCCTCTCCCCCCTTGCTCCAATCCCATCT
>SZWC01003076.1:133925-150505 GCA_023375785.1 Penium margaritaceum
ACCAGATCTTAGAGCAGCTGGGAGCCCTCAAGCCTGAGAATGAGTAACTCAATCGCCAGATGGCTGACCTGCGGGATGCGACGGATGCCGGACAAGTTCGGCGGCCCGGTCGAGGATTCCTCCAAGACGAAAGCCAGAGGCTCCAAAACTGTTCAACCCCTCTCTCAAGGGAGCGAGCGTACGCACCTGGTTATTTGCAATGAACAGCTACTTTGGGGCTCTGGGTCACCCTCCACAAGACGATGCTCTGCCTGTGTCATTTGGGGTGACCTTCCTACACGGAGCATCATTAGAGTGGTGGAGGCAGCTGAATATGCTGTCCACTCAAGGTGGAGGTGGGAACGCAACTGTGCAACATGCCGTGTTGTGGCAGCCAGGCGCAGAGCAAGCTAAAGCTCGTGTGTCGACGACATGGGAGCAGTTTGAACAAGCCATCAAAGATCGGCTCGGTCTAGTGAACGCCTCCATGGTTGTACGCAACAAGCTGAAGCAGCTGTAGCAAATCGGCTCGGTGCAAGAGTACACATGCCGTTTCTTGGCGTTGTGCTTGGAGATTAATAATATTACTGAGCCGGAGATGGAAGAAAAGTACCATGACGGCTTGAAGACAAAAATTCAGCATAGGCTGGAACTAAGTGGAATCACAGAGTTCCAAGCTATGGTCGCCACTATTGACCGCGTTGACGCGCTACGCTACCATCGAGGGGGTTTTCGTGAGAAGAAGGAGACTTTCCAGGGTCAAGCACAGCACCAACAAGCTGATCCTATGGAGATCGACGCAGTGCAAGGAAACCAGCAGCACAGCAAGCCGTGTGGTGGGAATTGTTTGATCTGGAGGACGCCTTAGCACAACAAGAAGGACTGCAAGAAGAAGCCGCAGAGAAATGGCAACCAATAGTGAGTGGTGGAAGACCAACTTCTGCGAAAGCTTTGTCCGCATTCGTGAACACCAGCCCCGAAAGCCCTTTGATAACTAGGGAGCTTCGAAGTGTATTGCTGTGAAATGAAGGAAGAGGGAGCATTCCGAGAATCCTCCTAAAAGCCGGAATCTCATCGGCTTGTTTTGCAAACGGCGAGGGGCACCAAACTTGCCACCAGCTTAAAGCATTGTTAGATTGCGGCGCGACGCACTAATTCTTTCGTGACAAGCTTGCAGAATGGTTGAGGCGTACTCGGCTACCTAAAAAACCAAACTAAGGGCAAGATGGTGCAAGGAGAGCTGGAGTGTGGACTGCCTTTGGAGCCTTTGAGGGTCCATCTGGGCAAGCTATTGTGCAAGGTGAACTTTCGCACGTGCCCGATGGATGCCTACGAAGCCATCCCGGGGCATGATTGGTTACACCGGTGGAAACCTGTTGTGGATTTGGTACGCAGCTAGATGAAAGTGAAGAAACGTGGAGAGAAAATTGTTTTTTCATTGTGGGCTAAGGAGAGGGACTCCAAGAGAGGAAAGGTGTTGTTGTTGAGTTACTTGTAGCTGAAGCATTGTTAGCGGAAGGGGGACCAAGTGTACCTTGTGTGGGTGCGGCAGAAGGAACAGCTCAAGAGGTGGAAGTGCTGGCAGCAAAGGAAAAGCAACCAGAAGGAGAGGAGCAGAAACCATCAATGGCGGAGCCGTTGAAAGGCGTTCAGGGAGTGTTAGACAACTACAGTGATGTGTTTCCTGCTAAGCTGCCAAAGGGTTTACCACCAAAGGGGAACATTGACCATAGAATTAAACTAGTTCCTGAAGAAACTCCAATAGTGCGAGCTGCTTGTCGCATGAGCGATCATGAACTGGGTGAGCAAAACAAGCAGTTGGAGGAGCTATTGAACAGGGGTTCATCATACCATTAGTGTTGCCCTATGCTGCACCGGTCCTCTTCATGAAGAAGAATACAGGGAAGCTAAGGATGTGTGTGGACGATCGCGCACTGAACAACGTAATGATCAAGAACCGGTAACTGTTGCCAAGGATTGAGGAGCTATTTGACAAGCTGAGGGGAGCGTAATACTTTAGCAAAATTGACTTGTGCTCGGGGTACAATCAGATCCAAATTGCGGAACAAGATGTGGAGAAGATGGCGTTTTACAGGCGGTACACCCATTTCGAGTACCTCATGATGCCTTTTGGATTGACTAATGCACGTGAAACGTTCATGAGCCTCATGAAGAGGATCTTCCACCCCCACTTGGACCAGTTCGTGGTGGTGTTCCTCTCCAACATCCTCATCTACTCCCCAACTCGGCAAGTGGTGGACATTCTTCAGAAAGAGAAGTTGTTTTCAAACCTCTCCAAGTGCTAGTTTGAGAAAAGGGAGGTGGAGTTCCTTGAGCACATTGTGAACGGTAAGGGTCTCTGCATGGACCCAAAGAAGGTGGAAGTAGTGAAGTAGTGGCCGACACCAAAATGCGTGTGTGACATCTAGGTCTTCTTGGGTTTGTCATCTACTGTCAGAAATTCATTCAAGAGTACGCAAAGAAGGGTACGCCACTAACTCAGCTGCTGAGGAAGGATCACCAGTGGGAATGGGGCAATGAAGAGAGGAATAGCTTCAAGGAGCTCAAGGCTACAATGTGTGCCGCTCCGGTCCTAGTGCATCCAGATTCATTCAAGGAGTACGTCAAGGCGACTGACACAAGAGACTATGCCATTAGGGTGGTGCTGATGCAGGATCATGGGAAGTGGATGCAGCCGGTTGTGTGTGCATCGTGCAAATTGTGAGGTCCAGAGCTGAACTACGCAATCCATGAGAAGAAGATGCTAGCGGTGATCCATGCGTTCAAGCAGTATAGGTGCTACCTTGAGTTGTGACACTACGTGGTCTTTAAGGATCATTACACCCTGAAGTACCTGGAGACGGAGCCGAATCTTATCTACCGGCAAACTCACTGGATGGAGTCCTTGGAAGGAAGTTTTTATTACAAGATCATGTATAAGCCTTGGAAGGTGAACGCCGCAGATCCTCTGTCAAGGAGGCCAAACTTGAGCCTCAACGACATCTCAGTGCTGATGGGATCTCCAGTTATGCATAGACTATTCAAGCATGGCTATGGCATGGACGATGAGTTCGTGGGTGGTGTCGTGAAGAACACCATGTGGGATGGAATGTACTGGAAAAAGGGGCAAGAGCAAAGGGTTCTCGTGCCATACTATGCCCCATTGAAGTAGTTGTTGCTAGAGAACGCGCATGACACCCATTACTCGGGTCATGTCGGCCACGACAAGACGCTCAAGTCTTAGCACGCCAATACTTGTGGTCGTCAATGGAAACTGATTGTAAGAGGTTTGTGAGCAGCTGCAATGTGTGCCAACGCATCAAGCCATGGAGGACCAAGCCGCCAGGGTAGCTCCAAGCATTACCTTACCCAAGAGTCCATGGACAGACATCTTGCTTGACTTCATTGGCGGATTATCTGTGACCCCGCAGGGCAATAACACAGTGTTGGTGGTGGTGGACCGGTTCTCCAAGATGGCACACTTCATTGCATGTCCTGAGAGCATCATAGCTGTTGGGACAGCTCAACTCCTCCTCAGTCATGTCATCAAGCTGCATGGAGAGCCGCAATTGGTGGTCTCAGATCGCGATCCACGTTTCACTTCGCGATTCTACACAGATCTCATGAAGAAACTTGGCACATGGGCGCAGCTGACCACAGCAGACCACCCACAGAGTGATTGGCACACAGAGCGCACGAAACAGACATCGAAGCAGCTGCTACAAAGCTGGTCCCACCGAATGGATAGGATTGGGAGGAGAAGCTCGGAGTGGCAGAGTTTGCTAACAACTAAGCGATGTCAGCATCAATAGGGAAGTCACCGTTTGAGGTGGTCTATGGCCACCAGCCACTGTCCGCCCTTCCTACGGCAACATCTCTTCTAATGGTAGAGCAGATTGCTAATGGATTTGCCACCACTTGGGACATGGTTCAGGAACGGTTGTTGAAGGCATAGAAGCAGCAGAAGCAGCAGGCTAATATGCGTTGCTCTGCGGAGGAGTTCCAAGTGGGAGACCGGGTAATGCTCAACTCTGCTAACCTGCAGCTGATGGGAGTTGGGAGTCACAAGCTGAAGCCCCGATGGGTGGGTCCATTCCGTATTCTGGAGAAGCGGTTGGCCATTTCTTACAAGTTAGAGCTCCAAGCTCACTACACCATCCATCATGTATTCCACATCTCCTTGCTTCGTGCCTATCGCGACCCAAATACCTGTTAGAATATTGTGCCCCTTGCCATGGTTGCCGTGGATCGATTCCCTCGTTCGGCCAATGGATAGTAGTCAAATATGTGATCTGATTGCAGATTTGGATTTCTTGGAATTCCCTATGCAGGATTGAGCCTTGAATCGCTCAATTTGGGTGAGTATTCAGAAAGATAGTCCCACCCAAACGTCGGCTGGTCGGCAGGTGGAATCTGGGTCTGCGTCATGGATGACGGGATAACTCCACCGCGGTGGTCCGAGTTCAGGTCCAACGGGCTCCAAAGGCACCATGGCCATGAAGGAAGGGATGTGGATGGTCTCCTAGACTAGGGCGAACTTCCCCCCACGTTGGAGTGCCAGGAAGGGCGCTTCGACAAGCCACCGTCGAAGCGCCTGCCGTCACTCCCGTTCGTGGGCATGGTGGGTAGCTCCACGATGGGTTTCTTCGACGGCCATAGCAGGGGCTCTACTACTCCGTTTTGGGCGTGCTTGGATGCGTTGGAAATCTCTGATCATAGGTTATAATATTCTGATGTAATCTGACTGTGCTAATTGAAAAAAAACGTGTTTCAATTTAGATCTACTGAATGCGACGTGTTCTACCCACTCTTGCCCGTGATCCTTGTGCTCCACACTCCTCACCATTGGTGTCCATTGGCTGCCCAAACACTGGTAGCGTGCTTCAGTGAGAGCTAGGCATCCTTGAAGGTGCCTCCACACCCACCAGAGCCACCAAGGGTTATGGGCCCACGTGCCTAGAAGGACCCTAGCTTGTCAACTTTTACGCTACCGCCGCGCACCACGACAATGACCGAGCAAGAGAGCAGCATAGACGTCCTCCCGGCTGACGAGAGGGACTTCCCCTTATGGAGGTGGACCATGGAGGTCCATCTTGATGACAAGGGACTGCTTGATCTGGTCAGAGGTGAAGAGAGAGCTCCTGCGGTATCTGCGACGGCCGAGGAGGTGGAGGCATTCGAGAAGCGCAACAACGAGGCGCTTGCTCTGATCGCAACGGCGTTGTGCCGGGCACAACGCGCGCATGTCCAAGGATGCACAAAGGCCATGGAGGCTTGGGCATGGCTCTGCAATGCACACAACCTGTTGTGTCTTCAGCAACATCTCCTCCTCATCAAACGGTTTTTCACCCTCCAAGCCGATGAGGAGACCAGCCCGTCGGAGCTCGCGCAAGAGGTCAAGTTGATGGTGTCCCGCTGTCATCAGGCGAGATGGGCCATCGACTCCCAATTGCAAGTAGCGGCGCTCCTCCTGGCCCTTCCTAACAGCTGGGCCTCTACGATCACCAGCGATGGGGATCTACGAGATAAAATGTTGGCGTTCGAAGAGGCGGCACAAGTGGTGTGCGACTGGTGGACCAAAACCACCGTGGCGGAGCAAGGGACCATGTCCGCGGCATCAACCCTGATTGTCCGCTCTCAAAAAGGAGAGGGAGATCAAGGTGAGGAAAGGACACATCCATGCCGCACCAAGAAGGGAGAGTGCCATCAGTGTGGTGAGGAGGGCCACTGGAGAAAGGACTGCAAAAGGGGAGCTGCGGATCTGGTCATGAAGGTGGCAGAAGGGCAGCAGACCAACGTGGCGGTAGCCAACTTCGTACGCTCCACAACGGGAGCTGAGACGGCAGAACTTGAGGCAAGCAAGCGACAGGCGTGTTTGGAGCAAGGAGGCTCCAACAGACCCCAAAAGGGGACCTGCTACAATTGTGGCCAGCAGGGTCACTGGAAGGCAACGTGCACAGCGGAAGCCGTGGACTCCGACAAGCGTGTCGGGAGAGGACGGCAGGCCGAAGCAGTCATTGACACGCCATACAGCAATGATCAGCTCCATGCTGCGGGAGCTGATGTGGTCGGGGACCACGAGGCATGTCAAGGGCATGCAACCTCCACAACCTCCAAGAGGGAGCATAAGGCAAAGCAACAAACGGGGGCTGCCACCATACATCACAATGAAGGTGATGTGCTCCAAGGAGGCAAAAAATGGGTGGAGGAGTCAATCGAGAAGAAGGGCGCTGCGACGAGGAAGCTCGAAGCGCCTGACCTGGTGACAGAGCTGCTGTCCGTGAGTCACCTCGTCAAGGAGGGACTCAAAGTGACCTTCGCGAGAAAAGGCTGACCCCTAAAAGAGGAGGGCAGTGGACGTGTCGTGGCACATGGTGCACACCAAAGAGGTGTGTACCAGATATGTGCCCACTTCCTTACTAGGAGCAGCCGTGACTCTGACATGGACAGCCGTTGGAGCAAGGAAATGGTTGCAGTTGCGTCCAAGAGGGAGCAACCTGAGGGTGCAGTGGGTGGTATGGAGGGTAGCATCCGGGCTGGGTCGGGAGATCTGGACCAGAAGGCACACCATGCAACGGGACACCGGATGATGGGTGCACGGCCTCCAAAGGAGGCAAGAGAAGTGGTCCAGGTGGCAGACCAGCCAGGGGAGAGCATCAACGGCAGGTGACCTGGCTCTCCTGATGGGAAAAAGGGCCCCAGTGCTGCGAGAATGGTCAACCGGAGCCACAAGGCAGGCCAAACGGGCGTTGCCAAGTTCCGTGTGGGAGGGGTGGTGGCTGCGCAGAGGACCATGCAGCAAGATGAGGACGGCAAGGAGGCACGCCCTCTAAGAGAGCACAAGGGGCTCCACACCTTGGTGAAAGGGGAGCAGCTACGACAGCAATTTGAGGGTCAAAATGTGGCTGCTCAAGTGTTGGCACGCGGTGCCGGCAAGTCGGGTGCACAGGGCTCCGCCTCACGGATTGAGGAGAAGGAGAGTGGTGGTAAAGGGCCGCGCTTTCAACCAGAGAAAAACGCGCTCCGGGCTACAGAGGTGGTGGAGCGGGGCCACAAGGTGGGCACAAAAGGTATTGTCAAGTCTCAAGAGGAGGCGTCGGTGGCTGCTCGGAGGAAAATGCAGCAGATTGAGGACGCTGTGAGGGCATGTCCTCAAAGTGAGCCAAGGCAGCTCGGTGTAGCAGCGGGCCGGGACCTAGAGCACCGCGCGGCGGAAGGCCAGGCAGTGGGTGCACCGCAACAAAAGTGGGCGGAGGTGGTCCGGAGGGCTGTGCAACAAGGAGAGAGCGGCAGCAAGTGGTTGAGATCTCCATCGGAGCAGAACATGCTCTGAGCAGCTGAGCAAAGGACCAAGCCGCAAGGTGCAGTCGAGGCGTTGGTGGCTCCAAGTCCTCAAGGAGGTGGAAAAGCACTCAAGGGGTATGGAACGGAGGATGCGTCGTGCGGGCCGGCATCTCCGGAATCTGGAAATGAGACGGATGAACCATGTAACATGCATAGGTTGGGAGAAGGGAGTGGGATCTCCGGTTCTCCAACTTCTCCCAAAGGGGGTGAGATTGTGCATGAGGAGTGCGACCAGGGAGCCGAGACCAAAGGACCGGCACCGGAAGCCCTCCCCAAGGGGGAGAGGCATGCACATTTGGAACATGCTGCAAGACAGCGGCAGTAGCGTAGGCAACGGCTTAAGGAGCAGTCGCAGCTGCAGCACCACGGATCCCGCAAGGATGGTTGCAACAAAGGGCAAGCCAGTGCTGGCAGTGCAGGCGGTAACAGCTTGGTCAAAACGGCACGCGCAGAGGCGATGTCATCAAGGGCCAATATTAGCAGCAAAGAAGCACTATAGCAAGGTGGGGGAGATGTGCAGCAAGCTAAGCCAAGTTCGCAAGGTGCCGAGGGTGCTAAAAACACAATGGTACCCAAGGTACACTTGGAGGCGCTTGATGACTAAAAAGAGAGTCCGAAGTCTCTGAAGGCGGGGGAGGACTCCGCAAAGGGTTGCGGGTCTCCCATGTGAGGGGGAGCAGTCCAGCGAGGAGGCAAGTACTCCCAGGTCATCTCGGGGAGGTGGCCGACTGCCGCGGCAAGCAGCAACACCAACACAATGGAGGTCACAAGGCAGGCGACGGGGGCGCTGCCAAGTCCCGCACGGGGGCGCAAGTATCAACAGCAGGGAGCAAGGCGTCCGCCGCAACGTGTTGTGATTGGTGCAGGGCAGCTGAGCTGAGTTGCTCACAGTAGTAGCTTGGCAGTGCAGCGTAACATGGAAGATGTTCAAGGAAAAGGCATCATGGCTGCGGTGCAGGGGGAGATTGTTAGAAAATTGTGTCCCTTGCCATGGCTGCCGTGGATCGATTCCCAGGTTCGGCCAATTGAGGGTGGTTGAACGTATGATCTGAGTGCAGATTTGGATTCCTTGGAATTTCCCATGTAGGATGGAGCTTTGAATCGCTCAATTTGGGTGAGTATTCAGAAAGATAGCCACACCCGAAGGTAAGGGTGCACACAGATTCTTGGAACCGCGGTACCGGAACCGCGGTTCCAGTTCCAGAACCGGAACCGCGGTTCCGGTTCTGGGATTCTGGAACCGTCTCAGAACCACGGTTCTTGCACCTAGGTTTTTGGGGGGGAAGGGGGGGGGGGGGGGGGGGGAAAAAAAAAAAAACAGCGGACCTGTTCAACACTCGAACAGTTAAAAGTGAGACACTGAATGACCTGTCCGTCAAAGCTTTGATGTGTCACCATGTGTTCCGAGGTGGCGAGGATTCCCAATCCTCGCCACCTCAGAACGGACATGGTTGTCCGTTCAATGCACTTGGCGGTGCCGCAGCTCATGCCTGTTGCGTGCCTTGCACGCAACAGGCACACAGCTTTGCTTCCTCCTCCAGTTGCTGGAGAAGGAAGATTCCTCTATGAGGAATCTTCCTGCTCCAGCAACTGGAGCTTCCTTTGGGCACATGATGTGAGCATGGCAACGTCACAGCCTTTTGAGTTAGTCGCCTGGGTTCATTGCGGGACCACCACTTCTGTTTGTCGCCTGAGTAACTTCGCGCTCTCAGATGAAGTTCGCTCCTCAGCTCTTTACCCCTCAACCAAGTTCCACCACTGTCACCAGATCATGGCTGCAGCGGCAGCTAGCAACAGTAGCGACAGAGGCATCTAGCGGCCCCAGGAGCAGGCTGTGCCTCTTGCAATTGCCGGCACCATCAGCCGCGGGTGCGGCAGCCTGCAGCAGCAGTGTCATAAGCTGTGGCCACGGCATCAACAGTAGGTAGTGGCAGAAGCAACAGGCAGCAGGAGCAGGCTACAGCAGCAGGCACCAGCCGCAGCAAGTAACAGATGCACATTCGTCAGCCGCAGGACCATCCAACAGCGCGCAAGCGGCAGAATCACCAGGCACACGTGAAAACCATCACCCGCATGAGCGGCAGCCAGCAGGAGCTGGCAGCAGCAGCAGGTTGTGTCTTTTGCAACAGGCGACAGCAGAAGAGCCCACACGTTGCTCCGAATCACCAGCACATTCGTCAGCAGCATCAGCCGCGGGTGCGGCAGCCAGCAGCAGCGGTAGCGAGCAGGTGCAAGCAGCAGCAGCACGTTGTGGCTCTTGCAGCAGCCAGCAGCAGCGGCATCCAGCAAGAGCAGGCAGTAGCGGCAGCCAGCACGAGCAGGCAGCAGCAGCACGTTGTGCCTCTTGTAGCAGCCGGCAGCAGAAGCAGCCAGCAGCAGCGGCATCCAGCAGGAGCAGGCAGCAGCGGCAGCCAGCACGAGCAGGCAGCAGCAGCACGTTGTGCCTCTTGTAGCAGCCGGCAGCAGAAGCAGCCAGCAGCAGCGGCATCCAGCAGGAGCAGGCAGCAGCGGCAGCCATCAGGAGCAAGCAGCAGCAGCAGCACGTTGTGTCACTTGCAGCAGCCAACAGCAGAAGCAGCTAGCAGCAGAAGAATCCAGCAGGAGCAGGCAGCAGCGGCAGCCAGCAGGAGCAAGCAGCAGCAGCAGCACGTTGTGTCACTTGCAGCAGCCAACAGCAGAAGCAGCTAGCAGCAGAAGAATCCAGCAGGAGCAGGCAGCAGCGGCAGCCAGCAGGAGCAAGCAGCAGCAGCAGAACGTTGTGCCACTTGCAGCAGCCGACAGCAGAAGCAGCCAGCAGCAGCGGCATCCAGCAGGAGCAGGCAGCAACGGCAGCCGGCAGGAGCAGGAAACAGCAGCATGCTGTGCCTCTTGTAGCAGCCGGCAGCAGAAGCAGCCAATAGCAGGCTCAGAATCACCAGCACATTCAGCAGAACCAGCAGCTGCTACAATGGCAGCGGTACTGGCTGTAGTTATACTAGCAGTTATGGCAGGGGTTGTGGTTACAAGCAGCACAGCGAGCATGGTAGATGGCATGGGCTTGGGCAAAGAGAGAGCGGCTGCAGAAGACTCCGACAATGAGGAGGAGTCAGATGGTGAGGGGGAGGTTGGTGATAAACGCAAGAAGAATAAGGCCGTCATCTGGCGCTACTTCAAGAAGCAGGAAGCTGATCCAGATAGGGCAGATTGCAATGAGTGCGGCCGAGATTTTGGTTGCAGGAAGAGCTCCACCAGCGGAATGAGAAAGCATCTTTGTCTAGGCCATCCAAAGTTGTTTAAGGAGATGAAGGAGTTAGAGGTCACTGCCGCACTGCACCACGCCACTGCAAATGCCGTCTCCGCAGCTGTGGAAGCTGTTAGGGCAGATCCAGGAGCAGGTGCCACCGTCATGGAGCGTGCTGTTGCAGGAGTGGGGGTAACTTTCAACAAGAGGTACTGGCTCTCGTGTCTGTGGAAGCACGTCATTGATAAAAACCTGTCATTTTTGTCAATGCAATCATTCTGGTTGGAGAAAGCATTTCTGCATTGCAATCCCACTGCTCATCTGCCTGGTCGCATGACCATTGCACGCGGCATTGTGACAGGGGCGGTTGCTTTTTGTGCTGGGTTACGCAAGCTGCTGTCTGAGGTCACCTCCGCCATCAGTTTCACCACTGATGGCTGGAAATCTGATGCGAACATGAAGTATGTAGGAATCACAAGGCATTGGGTGAATGACTTCAAGGTCAAATCCATGGCACTCTCTTTTCCTGCCATTGCAGACTCACCGACAGCTTAGAACATGTTTGATATCTTTTCGGATGCACTGAAAGGGTGGGAGTTGTGGTCACGTGTGTTTTGCATCAATATGGACAATGAGAGCACAAATGATGCCATGATTGACCGCCATGTCATACCATCGGGCAACGGGTTTGTGAAGGCCGGTCACATCAGGTTTTTGGGGCATATCATGAACCTGGCGGTCAATGATTTGCTGTCCCTCCCTGCTGTCGCCGAGGTCATCGGCAAGGCAAGGGCAATTGCCACATTTGCCACCCGTAGCACGCCAAGGGAGCAGTCCCTCATCTCTGCAGCCTCTGCCGCCGGTGTCAAGTACCTCTCTCTCCATCTTGACACTGAGACAAGGTGGAATTCAACCCTTGACATGTGTAGCCGCGTGTTGTTTCTATGCAAGGTGCTTGTGACATGGCTGGCAGGATATGGAAGGGAGGGCACGCTGCTAGCTCCAACTGATGAGGAGTGGGCCACCATCGCATTGCTGAATCTTATCTTGAAGCCGTTCAAGTTGTACACAGATGACATTAGCGGCAGCAAGTACCCTACTCTCATTCTGGTGATCCCCTTCTTTGAGTCCATGCTCACGAAGATCCATGGGTGGAAGATACTGTCAATCAATGCATAGAAGAAAGGCAAGCGGCGCGGAGCAGCTGGCAGACTCACCATGAAGGATCAACTTCTTGCAGACATCAAGCCCGGACTTGAAGCTGTCCAGGCAAAGCTGGAGAAGTACGCCGCCCTGCTAACAGACCGTCATGTGCTTGCAACAGCAGCAGACCCACGATTCCGGATGTGCTACTTAGACAGGATGCACCAGCTCATGGGCATCAAGTCTGCAGCTGAACTTCAGGTGAAGGTGATCGAGATCCTCCGCCCATACTACACCAGGGTGGAGGAGGCACGTGCAGCAGCTGAAGCAGCAGCAACGGCAGCAGCGGAAGTAGAAGCAGCAGCAGTAGCAGCATCCGGTACAGGTGATGACAGCAAGATTTTCCCTGCTGCTGTAGCAGCGCCAGCAGCAGCAGAGCAGCGCCAACTCCGTCCACGTGTGCTACAGCAGCAAGAAGAGGATGAAGAGTTGTTGCAGGCTGTGCTGGCAGATCCATCACAGGATCTGTTTGCACCACGACATCCAGCCCCCCAGGTTGAAGATCCAGCTGCAACCACACTTGAGGGTGAGGTGGACACGTGGGCGAAGCTTCCACCGAATGACCCAGCGTGCAACGTGCTGCACCATTACCGAAAAAAACAGATTTCATTTCCCACCTTCTTCCTTCCTGCCATGGACCATTTTGCGGTCCCAGCCACATCCACACCGTCCGAGCTCCTCTTCTCCCTCGGCCGGCACGTCATCACTTACTTCCACCATTCGCTCGACCACTTGACAGTAGAAAAGCTCCTCAACATGAAGTCATGGATCAATGAGCCCAGCCTGCTAGAGTTTCCAGTTGATCGCCATGGCAATGTGGCCCCAGAACTGAAGGAGGAGGAAGACCGAGTAAATTCACTACGCCGGCTAGCCAGAGCAGAGTTGGTTGGTGAAGCAGCTGAGGAGTTAGAGGGCCTGAGGTTGTTTGACACCGGTGAGGATGAAGATGTGATGGAGGTGGGAGTGGGTTTTGGGGGTGGGGATGGTGATGACGACGATGACAATGGCGATGGAGAGTAGAGTTGTGATCCATCAGTCAATTGATTTTACATGCATTGTTCTTCAATGTCATGACATTCCAGAATGTGTGCTAGTTCTTGCATTGAACAATGGCGATGATTAATTCAATACATCAACATGGCTAATGCATGAGGCAATCCCAAGTGCGCATGACATGGGAACCAATAACGAACTGGTTGTTTATGAAGTAATGCTTGGTATTTTCCCATAGTCATGACTCTATTAAGAAAGTGAGACAGGTGAGATTCGTCAAAATGTAAACTTGCTGTCCCTACATGTTGTCTAGAGAAAATGTGCATGTAGCACCTCTTCATGTGTAGAACCGTGAAGAACCGCGGTTCCAGGCAGAACCGCGGTTTCGGAACCGGAACCGCGGTTCCAGTTCCAACCTGAGAACCGCGGTTCCGTACCGGTGTGCACCCTTGCCCGAAGGTCGGGTGGTCGGCAGGTGGAATGTGGGTCTGCGTCATTGATGACGGGATAATTCCACCGTGGTGGTCCCAGTTCAGGTCCAACGGAATCCAAAGGCACCATGGCCATGAAGGACGGGATGTGGATGGTCTCCTAGACCAGGGTAAACTTCCCCCATGTTGGAGTGCCAGGAAGGGCGCTTCGACAAGCCACCATCGAAGCGCCTTCCGTCACTCCTGTTCATGGGCATGGTGGGCGGCTCCACCATGGGTTTCTTTGACGGCCATAGCAGGGGCTCTACTGCTCCGTTTGGGCGTGCTTGGATGCGTTGGAAAGCTCTGATCATAGGCTATAAGAATCTGATGTAGTCTTACTATGCTAAGTAACAAAAACGTGTTTCGATTCAGATCTACTGAATGCGACGTGTTCTGGCCACTCTTGCCCGTGATCCTTGTGCTCCACACTCCTCACCATTGGTGTCCATTGGCTGCCCAAACACTGGTAGCGTGCTTCAGTGAGAGCTAGGCATCCTTGAGGGTCACTGGACACCCACCAGAGCCAACAATACCTTCTTCCAGGGTTGTGGGATAGCTCCACCTCCTACCGTCCGGGTTGAAGGAAGTAAGGAGTTTGAGGTGGAGAGGATTCTGGCGGACCACCAGAGGGGACGTCAGCAAAGGTTTCTGGTATAGTGGAAGGGGTACCTGGCAGAGCACAACTCTTGGGAGCCAGAGGCCAACTTCCATGTTGGGGGTACCAACACTGTTCTCCAAGAGTACCTCAGGTGCGCCGGGATGTCGCGCATCCAAAGGGGGGGTGAATGTACCAAAGTGTCCCCATTTTTGTGGCATACTTTGGGCCACGTCCGCTTTTTGGGGGCATGTGGGTGATTTTCCAATTTCCAAATATCGTGCAAGCTGTTGGACTCACCTCCACTTGACCGCAGAGACAAGGAGGAGGGGGACCGAGCAAGGGAGCGAGCGCCGGTGAAAGGTTCACGCCCGCGCCAGGGGGTTGTTTCACACAAACCCTCACACGGTGTTCCAAACACGCCACGCAAGGGTGGCTGTCGCCCCTTTGACGAATAGCCTGTGGGATCCACTATCCACCACGGGGTTCTCTACAATGGGAGCTCTTGGCAACACACGCGGTCAACAACGGCAGCAAACACGGTGGCTGCAACGGCATGACGGTTGCAGCACTCCCAGTGGGGTGTGCAACACGGCGACCGCACCCACCGCCGAGAGGCGTCGAGCTGACGCGACGGCTCGCCGAGAGACAAGACAGACCATCGATCTAGACGATCAATGGCCAGACACTCTTTGCACTAAACACTAGGTGCAAGTAAGGCACCGCGTACAAGGTGCATGTAGTTTGTTGTAGCAAGCTAGTAAAGGAGTAGACCAGGGCTAGGACTAGCTGCAAAAACAATAGAAATACCTTGTGCACTGTTCATTATGATTAACCTGTGTTTTCCAGGTCTGGCTTCCAGACTTCTCCAAATCTATCTTTCCGCTGCAATCGTGATCTCCACACACTGAAGCTTACCCTCAAGAGATCACACACTCTCACAGTGAGTGTAATAGATAGGCAAGGGACGAGGAGGGAGGTAAGGGGTAGGTAAGGAAAAGGAGGGACAGGTATTAAGGCTTGAGCCATAGAAAGTGGGGAAGGGTACAATGTAGGAGAGGAAGAGATGGAGGTAATAAAGGTGGCACAGAGAGAATGGGCTAAGATAGAGAGTGAGTGAGAGGGGGGGGGGGAGATAGAGAGAGAAAAGAGAGAGAGGGATGGAGAGGGAAGATAGTAAAAAAAATGTGACGATGTCGCTGTTGGAATTGCTGACACTGTTGTTGTAGTCATGGTCGTCGCAAGTAGTTTTGTCATCGAAGTTGTTGTCAACATTGTTGCATCTTTCGTCATCGTGGTCACCTTCATCATTGTGGACATTGTTTCCTTCATGATTTTCATTTTCACGATAGCTTTCACTATCACTGTCAATGACGCATCACATCACAATCACACCATATCAAAGTGCATCTCACCATAGTGCTAGTGCGCTGTGATGAGCAGTCATATCTCACCAGATCACATAACTTCACACCACATTACACTGCATCGCATTGCATCAAAACCCTTTTATTCACATTGCTTAGCATCAATGTTGATGTTGATGTCGATGTCATGTTCTACGTTACAATCTATGCCACGGCCCGTCCAGGATCCAATCACTGTCAACGTCGATGTCAATGACAATATTGATGTCAATGTCGGTGTCAATGTTAATGGTGATGTCCATGTGGATGACGATGACGATGACAATAATGATGAAGATGCTCATGTCGATGTTGATGTTGACGTCGATGTCGATGTAAATGTCGATGTCAATGTTGATGTTCATGTAGATGTTGATATCAAGGTTGATATCCACATCGATGTAAATACTGATGTCAATGTCAATGCCGATACCTATGTAAATGTCGATGCCAATGCCAATGTCCATGCCAATGCCGATGTCGATTCCCGTGTCAATGGTGATGCTGATGCCTGACGTTGATACCGATGTTGATGCCAGTGCCAGTGCTGGTCCGGGTGATGCTACTGGTGCTAGTGCAAATGTCAACGCTAGTGCCAATGTCGATGCCGATGCTGATGCTGATGCCGATGCTGATGGTATCTCTGATGCCGTTGCTGACGGTAATGTTGAATCCTATGCCGATGCCGATGTCCATTTCGATGCCCATGCCAATGCCAATGTCCATGTCCATGTCCATGTTTTTTTCCCTGTCCATACCCATGTCACCGTCAGTGTTGCTCTCACTGGCACTATCACTGTCACTGTCACAGTCACCATCAGTATCACTATCACTCTAAAATTCACTGTCACTGTCACTATCACTGATACTCTCACTGTCATTGTCATTGTCATTGTCCTTGTCACTATGACTGTCATTTTCATTGTTACTTTCATTATCATGGTCAGTACCACTGTCACTATCACTATCACTATCAGTCACTGTCATTGTCATTGTCACTGTCACGACCACTTTCATTGTGGCATCAAATGAGGTTCATTATCATAGTCAGTACCACTGTCACTATCACTATCACTATCAGTCACTGTCATTGTCATTGTCACTGTCACGACCACTTTCATCGTGGCATCAAATGAGGTTTAATTGCAATGCATCACATCACATTGTACCCCATCACATCTCTTTACATTGCATCACAGCGCATTGCATCACATCAAGAAACTGCATCAGATCACAATACACAATCTTGAGGGTTCAAGGTAAATCCTAAGCACAATTACAAGGTAGTGAGCGCCAACATCATCAACTTCATGAGAAAGACTATACTATAAGTAAACAAGGTGTTGAAAGTGGAGGGGAGGGGGAGG